>JAVTVY010035966.1:0-17540 GCA_036873755.1 Hanleya hanleyi
CTTCCGAAACGATAGAGACCGTGTTCTTCAAAAAGAGAAATGGATGTCAGGGATTCAGTTCATCTGGTGGATCGACCTAAACATTATCATGACCATGTGCAGACTCCTCGTTCAAAGAAGAAGATGATCTCTCCTCTCAAGAGCATGAACAATATGTGTTTTCTTGCGGCATAGCATGAAGTCAGAAAACAATGTTTCAGAGGCACCCCAATCATGCCAGTGAGCGAAGTTTGACTCAGAGAGTCAGAAAACAATGTTTCAGAGGCACCCCAATCATGCCAGTGAGCGAAGTTTGACTCAGAGAGAAAGAGTGGGCTTTGATTGGCTTATGTGGCAAACACAAGGATGTGAGAGAAGCGACGTGGCTTCATTCTAGGCGCGCAGCGCAGAGAGTACAGTGCCTCAGCGCTTTTGTGCGAGTTTTCTTTGAATTTGAGAAATTGTTTTAATTCGGGTTGTCACCACGACTTGGCGCACATGGTAGGATGGATAAAATAATAACAGTAATAATAATAACAACAGAAAATGTATCTATGGATTTCCTTTGTAAACAAAAATTTGGATCCAGGTGTAACCTTAACTTCTCAGGTGAAACTTATACAGCAGTAGAGTTGGGGTGTCTCTATCGATGAGAGAGCCCGTTTCTCAGAGTTATTGGCCTTTGTAATGGAGGGTTTTCTCTCCGCAGGTTTTTCGTGTCGGGCTGCAAGTTGCACACCTAGTGACTTTATCTTCAACACGCAATTATTTTTTTAAATTATCAACAAATGTACGCGTGAAATTTTATTGTGGTATACTGTGAATAACGAAACGTAAGACGGCTATGCGGGATATAACTTTTCATGTTGTATATTATAATTATCAGATATATTGTAAATGTATCAGCATAACCGTCTTGTATGACCCCAAGCACTGTACTCTGTTGCTGAATAAACCGGCTGCAAGCCGCCTTTCACCTAAATGGGAGTTTTAAGTCAGTGCATGAGCTATCGATTAGTGGAGCGTAAACCAGATTTTTTAGCTGTTTGAGATCATATCACCCCAGATTCAGTGAGAAATCCAGAAAAAAATTGACTACGGTTTTGTACAGTGATGAGGATGTTATGGTGGAAAGAGACTTTATTATGAGCGAGAGTGTTTATCAAGTACTTGAGTCCGGTAGACATGAAAGAGTTGTTGGGGACTTTGAGGTCGAACTTGTCGTCCCATTTGCTAAGTATAAATAATCCTCTCTCTCTCTCTCCTCTCAGAAACGAGTTTTTCTTTTCATTCAAATTGCGTCTGCTTGAATTGTGGGGCAAACCCTGTCAGCCGACATAAATAACTGTTGTGTCAGTATGTATTTTCAAAGCTATCTGTAAGGACTTTTTGTCATAGCAAGCGTTAGACCCGACATTCAATATTCAGGCGTCGTTCATAAAAGAATTTCCGAGTCATTAGTCATATTACGTATGACAGTCAGCACCAATTCCAATGTGAAGGAAATACAAATAATAAAAACACACGATGGTTTCCCACAATAAAGAAGCGGTCGACAGTTTTCAATGATGTCAGCAAGACATGATGGTGTTTAAACAATAAAATCCTAATCACTAACCATCATTCTTTAACCACATTAATGCCAAGTAGTTTCCAGAGTACGTATCTCAGTCATGCTTTGATTGTGACTGTTCAGTTGAACACCATGGAGATTTAAAACACATTATATTCCAACTGCCTCTAGCCCTGGGTTGAGCCGAACCAGACACAGGTTACGAAATTTAGCGCCAGAGATCTTGCGCGATCTTGCACGATCTTGCACGAAAGACTGGTTACGATTTCAATACGTCTTTCAATATCTATTTTATTAAATTAAAAATCTGATTTTCTACCATTTTGTTTTGCAGAAAGACACCAACTACATATTCTTCACACAGCTTCTCTGTATGTTTTCATGCAAAGTGTAAAGGGGGTACATGTATTTGGTACAACCTTTAACGTTCATGGACAAGTTTCCACAAAGTGGATTCGACTTTACTTCTGAAGATACGCTGAGTAGAACGGTGTCGTGAAAATTCTAAAGGAGTTTGAAGTTTAATTCCCCAGGCATACTCTTTCAGTTAACATCATTGACAAGAAAGCGGCAGCACGAAATATTCGACACGACCGTAAAGCGTTCCGTATTTCCGATGTAAATTGCAGTCACTTCATCAATTCTGTTCATTTGAACACATTATGGCAGTATGGTAAAAGTAATGTCCGCATGAGAACAACGTGAGGAATACTTGAAATATCCGGTATCCTCAGCGGTGTCCATATTACAGAATACGAATTTTAGTCTAAACTTCTCCAAGATAGACTCTAACCTTGAAATATAAGGAGTTTTAGTCGATGAAACATAGGAAGGACATAGGAGCCCATAATCAAACGTTTGTCATTAAAAAGTGTTAGCCGCTCCAAAGATTTGTGCATTGAGCAGACAAAAGTCTAAACAGATTCCATTTCGGATTTGAAATGAAATAAAAGCACCGTGTGTAAGGACTGTTGCACTAACGTTATTAGGTACACCGTTAAGTGATTCCTGTGCGTTAGTCATTTATTCGTGAGCATTTACGGCAATATCACCTTGAAATCGCCGTAAATGTGCAAGTGCCACATCTGACATCATTATGATATTGTCGTAAAAGTACAAGTGCAACACCCGATATCAAGATGATATTGCAGTAAAAGTATAAGTGCCGGATATGATATCAATGTGATATAAGATTTAGCCAAGCAGATGTAAAATATTATCTCAAACAAAGAGCATGGGAGGCGCTGGCCCAATGGGCAGATACGGAGTTCTTTCTCCAAAGAACATCTTCCGTCTCCGCGAAGTTGCCAGGACAGCCATTTTTGATATTGGTAGGCATGTTTGAGTTTGTAATCCCTCTGCCTAGTCACAGGATTGAGAAAAATATAGAGCAAAGATATAGATAAAAAATATAAGGGGAGGGGGAGTATGAGAATTAAGGTCTTTGCGATGATTTAACAGTTGGCAGCGATCCTACTCATAGCGTCTGTCATACGAATCACATTTATCCACATGTATCCACCACTCCAATCTCTCTCCTCTCCGTACGAAGAAATATCAAATCGTCTCGTGGGTGTAAAGAAACTACCAAATAACGATAAATTTCAGGAAGACCAGGAATACAAATTTCTAGTATTCAGTATTCAAGCTGATTAACGTCAGCTACATCCCGCCAGGATAGCTATTGGGCGACGCAAATTCCGCGCAATATATTTTAAGTGTATATATTAGTGGGAGACGATTAATAGGAAATTCTAGAGAATATTGTATCTGGTATTATACCAGTTCTCAAAAGCTGATTTTATCAAACTTCAAATGTACATCAAGAGTATGGCAAAGGAGAAACCCACTGGCATCGAAAGGTCAAATGTCAAGGTCACTGGGAACCAAAAATCAGGAAGTCATTGAAAAACACATTTAAGTGAACGATTTAGCGGGAAGCAATGTGTTGGGTACCAAACTTGATGGCCAAAGATCAACGTCCCTGACCATCTACAACTCATTAAAACTTGAATATTTTTTTTAATAACGTAGCCCATATGACAGGTTGGCCTCTAATTTATGAAAATTTGTCATAACTTCTCATAAATTAGCAAACTATATAATTTATGCCAAGAAACGATGATGCCAACATCGACACAAAAAAAAATTCTGTAGATTTCTACTTATTCTTTATTTCGCTGAATGTGCCTTTAGCTTCATCGAGTTATCAGTAAAGTGAAACTTCACACATCTGTTAGTCAGACTGTTGCCAAGTAATATTTAAGCAAAACTTAAATGTGTAATAAAAAATATACTTTTTTGTCAGAAAAGTGAATCATTTGTCAATAAAAACACTCAGCCATACCGAAAAGCCTTGAGCATAACTGCATTCATAGGAAACGTTACACACCAATGATTCCTGATCCACAGCATGAACCGAGACAGATCCTTGCTCACGAATAAATGACTAACGCACAGGAATCACTTAACGGTGTACCTAATAACGTTAGTGCAACAGTCCTTACACACGGTGCTTTTATTTCATTTCAAATCCGAAATGGAATCTGTTTAGACTTTTGTCTGCTCAATGCACAAATCTTTGGAGCGGCTAACACTTTTTAATGACAAACGTTTGATTATGGGCTCCTATGTCCTTCCTATGTTTCATCGACTAAAACTCCTTATATTCCAAGGTTAGAGTCTATCTTGGAGAAGTTTAGACTAAAATTCGTATTCTGTAATATGGACACTGCTGAGGATACCGGATATTTCAAGTATTCCTCACGTTGTTCTCATGCGGACATTACTTTTACCATACTGCCATAATGTGAATTCAAATGAACAGAATTGATCTTGTCAATGATGTTAACTGAAAGAGTATGCCTGGCGAATTAAACTTCAAACTTGTCCATGAACGTTAAAGGTTCTACCAAATACATGTACCCCCTTTACACTTTGCATGAAAACATACAGAGAAGCTGTGTGAAGAATATGTAGTTGTTGTCTTTCTGCAAAAAAAAATGGTAGAAAATCAGATTTTTAATTTAATAAAATAGATATTGAAAGACGTATTGAAATCGAAACCAGTCTTTCGTGCAAGATCGCGCAAGATCTCTGGCGCTAAATTTCGTAACCTGTGTCTGGTTCGGCTCAACCCAGGGCTAGAGGCAGTTGGAATATAATGTGTTTTAAATCTCCATGGTGTTCAACTGAACAGTCACAATCAAAGCATGACTGAGATACGTACTCTGGAAACTACTTGGCATTAATGTGGTTAAAGAATGATGGTTAGTGATTAGGATTTTATTGTTTAAACACCACCATGTCTTGCTGACATCATTGAAAACTGTCGACCGCTTCTTTATTGTGGGAAACCATCGTGTGTTTTTATTATTTGTATTTCCTTCACATTGGAATTGGTGCTGACTGTCATACGTAATATGACTAATGACTCGGAAATTCTTTTATGAACGACGCCTGAATATTGAATGTCGGGTCTAACGCTTGCTATGACAAAAAGTCCTTACAGATAGCTTTGAAAATACATACTGACATAACAGTTATTTATGTCGGCTGACAGGGTTTGCCCCACAATTCAAGCAGACGCAATTTGAATGAAAAGAAAAACTCGTTTCTGAGAGGAGAGAGAGAGAGAGAGAGAGGATTATTTATACTTAGCAAATGGGACGACAAGTTCGACCTCAAAGTCCCCAACAACTCTTTCATGTCTACCGGACTCAAGTACTTGATAAACACTCTGGCTCATAATAAAGTCTCTTTCCACCATAGCATCCTCATCACTGTACAAAACCGTAGTCAATTTTTTTCTGGATTTCTCACTGAATCTGGGGTGATATGATCTCACACATCTAAAAAATCTGGTTTACGCTCCACTAATCGATAGCTCATGCACTGACTTAAAATTCCCATTTAGGTGAAAGGCGGCTTGCAGCCGGTTTATTCAGCAACAGAGTACAGTGCTTGGGGTCATACAAGACGGTTATGCTGATACATTTACAATATATCTGATAATTATAATATACAACATGAAAAGTTATATCCCGCATAGCCGTCTTACGTTTCGTTATTCACAGTATACCACAATAGAATTTCACGCGTACATTTGTTGATAATTTAAAAAAAAAATTGCGTGTTGAAGATAAAGTCACTAGGTGTGCAACTTGCAGCCCGACACGAAAAACCTGCGGAGAGAAAACCCTCCATTACAAAGGCTAATAACTCTGAGAAACGGGCTCTCTCATCGATAGAGACACCCCAACTCTACTGCTGTATAAGTTTCACCTGAGAAGTTAAGGTTACACCTGGATCCAAATTTGTGTTTACAAAGGAAATCCATAGATACATTTTCTGTTGTTATTATTATTACTGTTATTATTTTATCCATCCTACCATGTGCGCCAAGTCGTGGTGACAACCCGAATTAAAACAATTTCTCAAATTCAGAGAAAACTCGCACAAAAGCGCTGAGGCACTGTACTCTCTACGCTGCGCGCCTAGAATGAAGCCACGTCGCTTCTCTCACACCCTTGTGTTTGCCACATAAGCCAATCAAAGCCCACTCTTTCTCTCTGAGTCAAACTTCGCTCACTGGCATGATTGGGGTGCCTATGAAACATTGTTTTCTGACTTCATGCTATGCCGCAAGAAAACACATATTGTTCATGCTCTTGAGAGGAGAGATCATCTTCTTCTTTGAACGAGGAGTCTGCACATGGTCATGATAATGTTTAGGTCGATCCACTAGATGAACTGAATCCCCGACATCCATTTTTCTTTCTGAAGAACACGGTCTCTATCGTTTCGGAAGCGTCCCTCTTTTAGCTCTAGTTCCGCTTTCTCGCCTTCACTTCTGCGCCATACTTTCAGCAGATTCCTGACGTCCAGTAAGAGTCAGCTCATCTCTGTGTGTATCAGTCTCCATCTGTTCCACACGATTGTCACACATCACAGCAAGTCCATGCCAAACTTGTCATCTCCGACAGCATAAAGCTTCGCCAAAAACGACGCGGATGTCAAAATGTATGACAGCGGAAACATTCCATCGCGCGACCGGGAACAACAATCATCTCTTTGCACTTGTCGAATTCCGTGTGCCAATAAAAACATTCTTCGCATATGTCCTTAAAAATCGAATAACGCGCCACTCGCCCGCCCGATCCTCCACAATTTACAAAAAAATCACTAAAATAATCTTCATTATCAAAAGATAGAATTATCTCATTGGAGCTCCCTTGTAGCTTGACGAGCAACGAACGGGCACAATTCTACCGTCAATGGTCAAAACATCAAACCGTACAACTCGGCCCTTCACTAAGACACCTTTTTGAAAATTTGTTAACTAGAAAGTCGAGATGGAAGAAGTGGAGGCGTTAGGGCAGATGTCTTATTTGCGTGATAGATTAGCGACATTCTTTTCTAAAATCGGCAAGATCAGTGACACGAAATGATCAGTGACACAAAATGTACGTGAAAACACAGGTAAGTCAGCACACGTAAATAAAACGGCTAATACGGAAAGTGTCACAGATACTATGCATACTAATGAGCACCAAACAGGTACACAAGACAGTGCGTAATAATACCGTCAGCAATATTTTTCTTGGGAACATCAACGAGCCAATCTAAATGTGACTGCTTCAACGGCATTCATCGTTGGAAGTCGGCGATTCCAGAAATATAAGAAAAATTGCGGGAAATTATATAAACGACAAGAATATTTGTTATTCAGAGATATTAATGAAATGAACTGTGCCATAATAAATTATTTGCTATTCAGGGATATTAATGAAATGAAGTGGACCATAGTAAACCAGCATGACCCGTCCCGATTAATTAACAACGGACTCTTTACCATCCAAACAAAATAGCAAAGGTATTTCAATTTCACGGTTGAGAACAAATATTCAGACATACCAGTTGGACAGTCGTTGGTTTCATAGACTAAGCGTATAGGCCCATTAACCAGAAAGTGCACTCCATTTGTTTCCACTTTACAAACCAAGCTGATTATATTTATTTGCTTCCTTATGTAACGAACAAATATAATCTACTTGTGTGCTCAGAAACAATCACTGCCCTCACCCCCAATATTCAAGATGGCCGGCATTAAGTAAAAATGATTACTTATCCCATATCCCCCTACAGTTCTCAAGGATTTTGCGCATTACTGTTACATTTTAGACCTCTGGTATTGATTTATTCAACCAATAAATAATTTCCACAGTGGGATGGTTTGATTTTATTATGGATGTCTGGGAGTTAAAACAGAAACGGACTGGTATATATATACGGGGGCGAGAGAGATTGGAGTGGTAAATGGCACTTGCACATTTACGGCAATATCACCTTGAAATCGCGGATATGGCACCTGTAAAGTTTATATCATGGCTGAGTTGGTGTTCAAATGATGGTCATCAATGTTCTTTCGATTAACGAATATTATAAGTGAACTACGCGAGTCTACTTTATGTGGGCTTTGATGCTGGCACCTTAAAGTTATTATATGAAATCGCATCTTACCTGTAGTAATGGGCCATAATAGATGTAGGTTGTATCTGTTCTACCTATCAATTCAGTACATCTAAACTGTGATAGGCGGGACTCCTTCGAACGATGACTAAAAGCTGAATGGAATTGTATCCTTCTGGTGTTGATTAAAAGGGGAATCTTGAGCCCCGAAGAAGGAAAACCACAAGTACTATCATTCATCCATGTATGTAACACGTTTTAAGAGTCTATGTTTTCCTTTTTTTTTCGTAATTAGCGCATTGATGCGAACACGTGTATTGTGATGAATTCAAGATCCGTCTCTCTTGTATCTGACAATCTCTATATCATTTCCTGATCAGGAGTGCTCGTACATTCTGTAGTTTGGTGTAACACTATTGATGCCTTGAACGCAGTATTTGTTATGACGTAGTTTTTTGTTTGTAGTGTGTAGTGTACTTGGGAATTTATTATTATTATTTCCTCATCTGTACTATTGAAGAAACCGTTCGGGGCTGCGTAAGAGGCCATGGATCCGTCTGTAGGCGGGGGGGTGGGTGGGGACAAAGGTGTTTGGGGAACGGAAATTCTGCTAGTTTGCATTCTTCTCCCATTATCAAAGTTTGTAACTTTCTAAACTGTCGGTATCGTTGTCGGTATATCCGACAGTAGGAGGTATACAGTTTGATGGAATGATAATGGTATACATTGAATACGACTGACCATATACCACAAGGACTCGGGACAAGAGTCTTCAGATCTGAGAGACGTAAAGAATGGATTGGAGAGCATGATTATATTGGGTTCTCTGTGTAAAATTGTATATGGCTATACTCCGGCAGTGCTATTCACTCATGACGATAAGTGAATGATAATTGGTATCGACGATTTTTACGGAGTCTAATGAGGTACATTTCGGATTTACGGACATGCACAGTGAAACGTTAGCTCACTTAAATAGCATTTCAGTGGCAGAAGGACCCGATGCATTAGTATAGGAATCCGTTCCTCCGCAGATCACGGTACTTGTTGATCACGGTACTTGTTGATCACGGTACTTGTTTGTTTAAAGTTGTTTGAACGCAAATGTTGTTCGAACAATTATGAACAATTGTATGAACAATTATGCTACATACTGTTCTAAACTTGGTCGCGTGACATGGACATGAATTTTAAAATACGCAGGTAAATTATGCTAAACAGCCTTTTTTCAGTTACACAAGGGATTTTTCATCATAGTGAGAATATGACTACGTTGATCGAAATCAGTCAAGTTTTTCTATAACAAAGATGATAGATTCCGCATTACATCGAAAATAATAATTTTTCTACGATTGAAAATCCCTCGCATAAAATGCTGATAATTAAATAAGAGACTTTAGCATATTCTGCCCGCTTGTGATAAAACTATTATGTATGTCATGCAACCAAGTTTTTGCAGAATGTCAGAGTAGCTTGTCGTTCATTGGTTCATACAAGTTTGAACATTTTCTGCGTTTAAATAATTGACAACAAGCAAGTGCACCTGAGGTGTGACGGATTCGTATACTAATGCGAGGGATTATTTCCCAAATTTGCTATACATACAAACGAAAAAAGGATTATAAAATACTACAAGGAATAAAACAGATTTATTGGGAGTATCTCTCACTTTCAATTGCCAACGTGGGAAATTTCACATTACTCATCCCTCCACCCCCCCCCCCCAACTTTTTTCTACCTTTCTGTTTTCGTGCATATACAATGATATATGGTATGGGAGACGATATATAATGTGACATTCCACCATTCTCCACCTCTGCTAACCCCAATAACTTTTTGTCCCAGGTTAACGTGGTCAGATGTTAATTTTGCGGCTCCATCGTCCAGAATAACCTTCTACGTCAACAAACAATAGACCAGTCCATGTATATATATACGTTATCTGGAAATATTTTTGACATCCCCTTGACATTTTCCCTTCTTGTGAAAATACGATATAATTTGGGGGAGGTCCTACATATTGTATCTTTCCTAGGAAATGAAAAAGACACGGTTTTTACACAGTATTAAAATTAAATATGTTGAACAATTTCCAGGTGGAATAATTTAGATTGTAACTTTCATTAACATGGTGTATACACATATATCTGTAATATATAACACGGTTGCTATTGATTTGACTCGTGACGTGTTTACAGTTCATAATTCCGGTACAGACATCCTGCTCATCCTGGTTTTCAGTCACACTATAAGCTAAGATAACCATCTGATCTGTATTCTCTGAAGTTAGCGGAATACGCCCACCTTTTCAAATTAATTTCAAAGAAAGAACTATATAACATGGACAGTAAACTGACAGGGACCTGATCTGGTCAAGCGGTCAGGTTTCCTGCTCCGAAGTTCAAATAATTCTATTTCCCAATCTGTTCTACTGTAGATGGTGCACCACACATATCTGATTCTTTAACAACTTGAAATCACTAACTAGCCTTTAACGAATCATGTTTAACGTCATTTCTTGGCCGGTATACTGAAACAAAGCATGTGGTATTTGATTTGTCATTATTGAACTTTCAACTGTTGTGTTCGAGAATATTAACAATGATTGGACACATATGAACAACACATATCAAGAATCGTTAGATTCGTGGCATGTACTTTAGAATAGGTTATTACCGGAAGACTATACTGTGAAGTCATGTGGCTCTGTCAGTATGTCGGCACTTCTTCCCACTTCCCAAGTCACACTTTTAAGTGTTTATTTCCATGTCATGTCCACATTTTTTGTACTGCATGCTATAAAAGTTTATAGCAAATTCAATGTGACTAGCCATGTAACACCTTGACTCGAGAGTCATTTATTATCTCGGCTCGATAGTCAGTAACATCTACCGGTATGACTCCAGGCGGTAACTATGTTATGAGAAGGTTTGCTCTATTATGTACTCTATAGGAGAAGAATAAATCTCGTGTATTTCATCTGTATGCTAAGTAGTAGGTAAACAGCAAATTGAGTCCTATTTATGCAAATTTGTGGAGCAAGTGTGGAGCTCTCGACCAATCAGAAGCGAGTATTTCAAATCCGTCACAGAGCTCTCGTCCAATCAGAAGCGAGTATTTCAAAATTGACCAAAAAGCTACCTCCAGCACAGGAGAGTTCCAATTTTTCCAGGTCAAAAATAGTTCCATGTATTCATCCGCGGTGATGCGGTTTTGGTGGTGATGCGGTCTGCTTCCGCGGAGAAAAAGTAGTCCCTAGATAAAATGGTCCGATTGGGTCGAGTGAGGTATCAAAGTGAAGCTTATGTGAAGGGGCATCTAATGGGCTGGGTGTGGGGTTGAAATATCGGCATTCTGCGCATGCGCGGTGGCCGAAGGGTATGGAAATAGACGTTTTGGAGCTAGGGGAGCTACTAATGGTCCAATGGGGTCGAGTGAGGTATCAATGTGAAGCCTAGGTGAAGGGGCATCTAATGGGCTGTGTGTGGGGTTGAAATATCGGCATTCTGCGCATGCGCGGTGGCCCAAGGGTATGAAAATAGCCGTTTTGGAGCTAGGGGAGCCCCTAACGGTCCAATCGGGTCGAGTGAGGTATCAAAGTGAAGCATTCGTGAAGGGGCATCTGCTGGGTTGGGTGTACGGTAGGAATATCATTCTGCGCATGCGCAGACGCAATGCGGAGCTCTCGTCCAATCAGAAGCGAGTATTTCAAATCCGTCACAGAGCTCTCAGCCAATCAGAAGCGAGTATTTTGATCCGGTGCATTATGGGCCATATCCAAGATGGCGGCACGCATGTTCAAGATGGCGGCACATCCGGTGTCGAAAACTGGCCATTTCGTCGGGATGTGGTCACCTAGTGTCGAAAACTGGACCTTGTATGGGTCCTGCTAGACGTTTTGGAGCTAGGGGAGCCCCTAATGGGCCGATGGAGTTGTATGAGGTATCAAAGTGAAGCCTGTGTGAAGGGGCATCCAAACATGGGTGGGTGCATGTAAAAATTTTCCTGAAAAAAAAAAATACGGAACACGGACTTTATCGAAAAACCTGGGAAAATGCCTATATGGGGTATGAGGGGTATATAGGTCGCCGGGCTTAACGGGGCTTGTCTATCAACAGAGTTATCTTCCCCTAGTTCCAGGGTGGGTGTATGTAAAAATTTTCCTGAAAAAATACGGAATACGGACTTTATCCTAAATTACGGGAAAATGCCTATATGGGGTATGGGAGGTATAGGATCAATGTTTGTCCCCCTGGGAAACTTACTTCTCGACATTTGCGGTATGGGTTGTGGGGTCGCGTTTTCGTAGTCTCGTCATTTAGAACATGATAGGAAGTGTCCCGGCACGAATCGGTGAAATTTTTGAAAAAAGTCACCGAGCCCCATATAGGCCCATACTGGGAGTATTAGGATCGATGTTTGTCGCCCTGGGAAACGTACTTCTATACATTTGCGGTAGGGTTGTGGGGTCACGTTTTACTCGTCTCGTCATTTAGAACATGATAGGAAGTGTCCCGGCACGAATCGGTGAAATTTTTGAAAAAGTACGATATAGCCCCATATAGACATATATATATAAATATATATTCCCATACTGGGGTATAGGTTCAATGTTTATCCTACTGGGAAACCCACCTCTATACATTTGCGGTAGGGTTGTGGGGTCTCGTTTTTCACGTCTCGTCATGTAGAACATGATAGGAAGTGTTGCGGAGCGAATCGGTGAAATTTTTGAAAAAAATCACCAAGGCCTGGGTTGGCCCATAGGCCTATACTGCATGACTATGGGTGTATAGGGCCATACGGGGTGGAGTCTAGGTGAGTCCCTGGTGGTCCAAATGGGGTCGAGTGAGGTCTTATTTTGAAGCTCTCGTGGAGGAGCACTTGACTACACTAATGGTTCGTCCGTATTCAATAGTCTGCGCATGCGCAGCCTGGCCCGTAGTATAGAAACCAGGCATTTTGGGGGGTATGTGGGTGTGTGTTTGGGTTAGAGATGGGCTATTCACGGTTCGAATGGGTCGTGTGAGGTATCCATGTGAAGCTTGTGTGGGGTAGAGTCAGAATGGCGTGTTTCTAAACGCATGTCGCGTCAATATGCGCATGCGCAGTCTGGCCGTAGTAGAGAAATCAGGCATTTTGGGGGGGAATGGGTCGTGGAAGGTGTCAGCGTGAAGCTTGTGTGGGTTAGAGTCAGAATGGTGTGTTTTTAAGTGCAAGTCGTGTCAATCTGCGTATGCGCAGTTGGTTGTAGTAAGTAAAGTGGCCATTTTGGGGCAGTACATGAAGGTATTTGGGGTCGAGATGGGCTATTCACGGTTCGAATGCGTCCTAGAAGGTGTCATTTTGTAGTTCTCGGGGTGTAGACCCTGATTTGAGGGATGTTCCCGTCATCTGTGACGTCATCGATGACATCATCAGTAGGAGTAATAGCCAAAGTGTGCATTTTGGGGCAGTACAGGAAGGTATTTGGTGTAGAGATGGACCATCCCTTATCCGATTGTGTCGTGGGAGGTGTAATTTTGTAGCTCTCGGGGTGTAGACCCCGATTTGGGGGCTGTTCACAGCATCTGTGACGTCATTGGTGACGTCATCAGTACGAGTAGTAGCCAAAGTGTGAATTTTGGGGCAGTGCAGGAAGGTATTTGGGGTAGGGATTCTCTATTCTCAGTCCGAATGCGTCGTGGGAGGTGTCATCTTGTAGTTTTCGGCGTGCAGACCTCGATTTGAGGGCTGTCCACAGCATCTGTGACGTCATTGGTGAGGTCATCAGTAGGAGTAGTAGCGAAAGTGATTATTTTGGGGCAGTGAAGGATGGTATTTGGTGTAGAGATGGACCATCTGCGGTGCGAATGCGTCATGGGAGGTGTCATCTTGTAGCAACGCCCACCAACACCATTCTTAATGCTTCAACGCCCTGGTGAAATAGCTCAGAAGCTCTGATATTCCATGGAAGTGTCACTAATTCTTCGAAATACAATGATGCCCGTCAACGCCCGTCGTTACACCTTAACACTCTAACATAACGCCATGATATAGTCCGGAGAGAGAACAACAACAGCAACACGGATGACACATGAGAAAACAACAACAACAAAAAAAAATTTCATATAGTTTATTCTCCCCAATGTTACATCATACCCACGCTGGGGGGAGCCGCGTTGGGTATATTTACAATTCAAGAAGATTCTTGTCTAATCAGAGGCCACCATTTGCATGTTTCATATTCGTTCCTGTCCGTTAGATGTATTCTTATCCAATCAGAAGTCTCCATTTCAGAAAGTTCCATCTTCGGCCATGTTCGCTCTGAACCGTTTATTCTAATCATCGTCGGGCAGGCCAGGATACCGTTGAGGCCACATATCCTCAGATCGTTGTTTGTGCATTCTGAGTATCTATCATTGCATGGGTGAATACTGTCATCCGATTGGGATGGTGGTCAGTTTAACCACGAAGAACGTAACATTGGTCACCCTCTCCACTTGCCATTTTGTGTTTTGTCGTTGTTGTCGTACCCATTCCAAACTATCCACGCTGTCCAGTTCCTTCAGCATCGTCTCCAGTGACGCACGATGGATAATGGTGAAAGGCTGGTCAAACACCCGGGTATTATTGCTGGGATAAAAGTAACGGAGCTGGTCTGTCTCTTTATGGCGAAGAATGTATCCAAAAGTGAGATTTAACTTGAAGGCTGTATCTTGGTCGTTGAAGATGGCTTCCACGTAGCTACGTAGACGGATGTTTTCTTCCAACCGGAAATTATATAAGTCCAATATCGGGCGATGCCGATGAAAACAGTGTCGGATCATGTACCAATGGCGTCGATACATCTCACGCACTGGATGATCTTCGGGTAAGAGATCGCTGGGAATATCCACCGCATCTTCAAGAAAAGGTTCGATGTTGTCAGGCGTATGACTCGAAACCGTAATGGTGGAGTCCGGCTGGAAATCCAGGCTCTTCTGAACTGTGGGTATAGGCGGGCTCTCCGTCATTGCATCACCAGTGGCATTCTCCTCCCCGGGTTCATCTTCACTGGGTCTGACCTTTCGCGGCTCCTCTTCAGTAGGAAGTTGTCCCTCATGCCGTGGTGACGGACCATGAATCAAACGCTCATGCCGTTCTAACTGAATGGGTCGTTTGAAGAGTTGACCACAATCCTTACATTGTTCCGTCGCGCCCTCGTGGAATGAGCGTTCGTGGCGCAGTAAAGCATCTTCTCGATTAAATGACCGTGCGCAGGTTATGCAAGTATGTTGTGCACCGTTGTGGGCGGAGGCCTCATGGCGTCGTAAATTGTTTAGACGAGTAAATGACTTCTGGCAAGTTGTGCAAGTGAACATCTTGGTGGTGGACAGACTGTCTCATGAAACGGCAAGGCCGCTTCCCTTTTATAGCACACTAGCTGTTGGTCTATTTTTAGCACACTCAGTTCAACTACCTACCGGATGTAGGCTGTTTCTAATCGTCATCGGGCAGGCCAGGATACCGTTGAGGAAACATATCCTCAGATAGTTGTTTGCGCATTCTGAGTATCTTTCAGTGCATGGGTGAATACTTTCAGCCGATGGGGGTGGTGGGTCAGTTTAACCACGAAGAACGTAACATTGGTGATCCTCTCCACTATCCATTTGGTGTTGGGACGCTGTTCATAGGCCCATTCCAAGGGATTCACAGTGTCCAGTTGGGCCAGCATCGTCTCTAGCGACGCCCGATTGGTGATTGTGAAAGGATGGTCGTACACTGGGTTGATGGCACTGGAATAGAAATAGCACAATTCGCGCGTCATCTTATGGCATAAGATGTACCCAAATGCTACATTTAATGTGAAGGACGTAGGTTGGTCATTGAAGATGGCTTCCACGTAGCTGCGTTGACGGGCGAGGTCGGTCAGTCGGAAATTGTACAAGTTCAATATAGGGCGATGACGGTGGAAGCAGTGTCGGATCATGGGCCAATGGCGTCGATATATCTCACTCACTGGATGATCTTCGGATAAGAGATCGCTGGGAACATCCATCGCATCTTCCAGAAAATGTTCGTTGTTGTCAGGCGTATGACTGAAAACAGTAATGCTAGGAACCGGCTGGATATCTAGGCTCTTCTGAGCTGTGGGTATAGGCGGGCTCTCCGCGATCGCATCACCAGTGGCATTTTTCTCCCCGGGTTCATCTTCAGTGGATCTGTCCCTCCTGGGTGCCTTTTTAGTGGAAAGTTGTCCCTCATGCCATGGTGACGGACCATGAATCAAACGCTCATGCCGTTTTAACTGACTGGGTCGTCTGAAGAGTTGACCGCATTCTTCGCATGGACGCTTGGGTGGCCCATGAATTGAACGTTCATGGCGCTGTAAATGATCTGGGCGCTGAAACGACAGTGTAGGCCTACATATCGTACAGCTATACCGGGCTGTTCCATCGTGCTTGGTAGCCTCATGGCGGCGCAAGTCGTGCCGGCGAGTGAACGATTTCGAGCACGTAGTACAAGTGAACATCTTGGCGGTTGACAGAGTGTCTGATGAAACGGTCAGGCCGTTTCCTTTTTATAGCAAGCTAGCTGTTGATCTATTTTTAGCACCATCAGTTCAACTTGGACATCAGAACCCGGATGTAGGCGCGGACGTCATTGAAAAAAAATGCTGTGGCGTCATTGGTGACGTCATCAGTACGAGTAGTAGCGAAAGTGGGCATTTTTTAGCAGTGAAGGAGTATACACTATGTACAAATAGAATACAGGTGGTATGTACAAATAGAATAGTAGTGGTATGTATAAGGTACAAAAAAAAATTCTGTCAGGAGTAGGATTCGAACCTACGCCAGCTCTTCGCCGACCAGCACTTAATACCGGCGCCTTTTCGACATTTTTTCACAAGTCCAAGTAAGTAGTGCTCACACCATCGGCCAGGACTTTCCGTTTCGGGTAAAAGAAAGTAAAGGCGTCTCGTTGCTGGATGTACGTCCGCTTTTCGGATGCTCTTGGAACTCGGCGCTTCGGAGCTCTTGGAGCTCCGGAGGTCACTTCCGCTTCCGTTCACGTGACCGGAACTGACCTTTGACCCCGGCGCGCGCGGTGTAAAGGTTTCCACCGCGGTGGAAACCTTTGCGCGCCGGGGTCAAAGGTCAGTTCCGGTCACGTGAACGGAAGCGGAAGTGACCTCCGGAGCTCCATGAGCTCCGGAGCTCCAAGAGCTCCGAAGCGCAGAGTTCCAAGAGCATCCGAAATGCGGACGTACATCCAGCAACGAGACGCCTTTACTTTCTTTTACCCGAAACGGAAAGTCCTGGCCGATGGTGTGAGCACTACTTACTTGGACTTGTGAAAAAATGTCGAACACACTATATAACTGTTGATACACGAGTTAAAAACTGTAAACAGTCAGGATGGCCGAGTGGTCTAAGGCGCCGGTATTAAGTGCTGGTCGGCGAAGGGCTGGCGTAGGTTCGAATCCTACTCCTGACAGAATTTTTTTTTTTTTTTGTACCTTATACATACCACTACTATTCTATTTGTACATACC
>JAVTVY010035967.1:0-16755 GCA_036873755.1 Hanleya hanleyi
CATTGAGAAGAACCCCCAATTGTTTTTGCCATGAAATCTTCAGTTAAACGTTAAACACATTCGTCTACCTGGCTAGCCATCTTACCATTATTTGGTTTGAAGAGAGCTTTCGTTGGAATATGTTCTAGTAATTGATCTGATGGTGGGGTATCTCTGGCTGGCAGTTTGAAGCACATATGTTAATAACACTCAGGTAAAAAATGCCTTAATCTTAGCACTGCTTGCTCCTATCTCCAGAACGACAAAATATTTAGAGCTGAAACTCCACGACTTTATAGACTGTCAAGTTGGGGTCATTTTGAGCCTATTTGCATGACCTCCGAGCAGAGGATCATGGGTAAATTCAAAATGTCAGCCATATGGGGTACCAGAAAAGGTGATGTTTTCGTCAGATTTTTTCAAAATTGTTGCTTTTCTGCGTGGAAAAGTGGGTAAAACCTATTTTATTTCATATCAGATTATCATTCACTAATGTATCATGCAGTTTTTGCGAAGAAATAAGAAAAGTAAAAAAAAAAATCGAAAATTCTGACCGAAAAATCGTCCAAAAAATGCTCATTTTAGAAATGACGTCACTGTGACGTCGTCATGGCGGCCATCTTGAATATTTTACATTGCAAAAGTATATCAGAGGGAGGGGGGAAGCCATTTTATTTCATATCAGATTATCATTCACTAATGTATCATGCAGTTTTTGCGAAGAAAAAAGAAAAGTATTTTTTTTGTTGAAAAATCGTCATTTTAGAAATGACAGCCATGTGGGGTACCAGAAAAGGTGATGTTTCCGTCACATTTCTTCAAAATTGTTGCTTTTCTGCGTGGAAAAGTGGGTAAAACCTATTTTATTTCATATCAGATTATCATTCACTAATGTATCATGCAGTTTTTGCGAAGTAGAAAGAAAAGTAAAAAAAAAATCGAAAATTCTGACCGAAAAATCGTCCAAAAAATGCTCATTTTAGAAATGAAGTCACTGTGACGTCGTCATGGCGGCCATCTTGGATATTTTACATTGCAAAAGTAAAGGGGAATCCCCCTCCCCTCCACCAGGGATGCAGTACACCCCAAATCGTCAGGGCCAGATAGGGTTAAACTCTTTAGCATTGCATATACATCAAAATTCCAGTTAACACCCCAAACAAGCCAGGCGTGACCCTGTACTATTTTCATTCATATTTAGGATATCGAAGTAGCCCACTTCAAACCGGTAACGGAGATTAACTTATAATTATATGTTGTACTTTGCAGATGGCTCATGGACGGACGTCGATATTCTCGATACATCCGGGTCCAAGGAGGATCGGACATTGGTCCAGACAAACCTTCAGTTAGGCGACGCCTTCATGCTGGTATATGCTGTAGATTCCCGTCGATCGTTCTGTGAGGCTCTAAAACTTGCTGACGAAATAGTATTGCTGAAAAGGAAAAATGTGCCTATCGTGTTAGTAGGCAACAAAAGCGACTCATTCAGGACAGAGACAGTTTCGCGGCATGAAGCATTATACAACGTTAATGGGAAACAGAACATGAGCTATTTAGAAACCAGTGCAAAAACAAATTTCCGAGTGGAAAAAGCATTTGAAAGGCTTTTACCTCTACAAGACAATTGTGAGTTGCGCAAGTGTCAAGTTAGCAACAGAAAGAAACGCCAAGTTTTATCATCATTCTTTGACAAACTTGGTGTTATTTTCAGAAGTAGGTAACCTATCATAGTATATATATATATATTTTTCAGACTAGCTAACATAATTCAACAAATAATGTGGTTGGTATCGTAACTGGAGTCCAATTTTAAAACCGACAGATTACAACAGAAATCCGGTTTATGGCAGTGATTTGAAAGGTTAGCTGCAGGAGATCAACAATGTCACGGTGATTACGAGGTTAGCTGAAGGAGATCAACAATGTCACGGTGATTTGGGAGGTTAGCTCAAGGAGATCAATAATGTAACGGTGATTTGGGAGTTTAGCTCAAGGAGATCAACAATGTAACGGTGATTTGGGAGGTTAGCTCAAGGAGATCAACAATGTAACGGTGATTTGGGAGGCTAGCTCAAGGAGATCAACAATGTAACGGTGATATGGGAGGTTAGCTCAAGGAGATCGACATTGGTCACAGTGACTTGGGAAGTTAGCCCATTGGAATCGACATTGTGACAGCCCTTTTGGAGGTTAGCTCCATGAGATCAACATTGTAACAGTGCTTTCGGAGGTTAGCTCAAGGAGATCGATATCGTAACAGTGCTTTCGAAGGTTAGCTCAAGGAGATCATCATCGCGACAATGATTAAAGAGATTAGCTCCTAATTGAGTTAGCTATACTTGTTAGTTTTGTAATATTTTGTTTTCCATATTGTATATATTATGTTAAATAACATATTGCATGGGTTGTGACTATCGTTACAATTAAAAAGAAATTCTTCTGAAATATTAACATATTTTTTCAAACCCCTGTGCTTGAATACACTTTCTGGCACATCAATTATTGGTTGGCCAGCTAGGACTTATATATAACTACGAGTGTTTTGCACTCGAGCTACCTCTTAGAAAACAGACGCTTATCTCAAAATTGTCTAAATTATAATTTCTCACCTACGATAACTTTTGTCGCACACTGACAGCAATATACGATCGTAGTGCTCAAGATCTTTGGAGCTACATTTCGTAAATTGCATTTATTCTGGGGCAGGGGTCGTCTAAACACCCTCTAAAATATTATCCTAATGGTGGTCATGTGATAATCGGGGACACACGTTTTCAGGTCGTAAAGAACAAGCACTTGGCGGAGTGATTTCATCCAGTTCTTTGCTTCCTTTATTATAATATCGTACCCTATTTGGCCTGAACGATTTGGGGGGAGGGGGGTGTGAACGGAAAGTGCCAGGTAG
Source organism: Hanleya hanleyi (assembly GCA_036873755.1). NCBI lineage: Eukaryota > Metazoa > Mollusca > Polyplacophora > Lepidopleurida > Hanleyidae > Hanleya > Hanleya hanleyi. The sequence continues at coordinate 2,888 of JAVTVY010035967.1, forward strand.
GGTTAATAATCAGAACATTTTAACCATCAGACAGCATTTGCTTTTGGTGCCACTTATATCATGTCACTATGGTATATCAATTGTGGATTCGGAACTTCTTTTTGGACGACGACTGGCCTCTGAATGTCCGATAGTATTGTGACGTTTAACACGGGGAAGAAATAAAACAAATGCATCGTTCATACGCTACATCGAGCAAACATTTCATTTCTTGAATCCCCATAGCTCACGACTCATCAATACGTACAAGCACAGACTGATCAATGCGCGAAGAACACGGACTATGAAAAACGATTGTCGTGAATGGGCCATTTTAGGAACCGGATATGCTCGCGGGTCGGGAAATAGTTTTGGTCAAATTATAAAAAAAAACTCCTTGTCAAAGAAAATTCTCTCCTCAAAAAGAAAAACACTCCAATAACTACTATTGCGATAATGTGAATTTTCCTTACCACAGCATGAAGATAATATGGAGTCCATGTCCTTGTGACGTCACCACGGAATGAAGGCAATATGGAGCCCATGTCCTGGTGACGTGAGGATGCGCACCAGAGTTAACCGGGTTCAGCCGAAAATAACAATGCCCCCCCCCCCCTTCGGTCACCAATAGTCAAATAATCTTTAACACAAACATGCTACATGCATATCCATATATCATCTGCTCATACCATTACTTCAGGACAAATGCCATTTAAACCAAAAAATTGAAACCCGGATAATCCTTTTAAAATCGCTTCAATTTAAACCATCATAAATTAGAAAAATTCGTCCGATTTTCCAGAGAACTCTGCAGTTGCAATTTCAATGGAATACACTGTTTCGTTGAGTGGCCAACTTAAAACGATGAAAAAACAACCTTTGATTAACCTGTTTTTTTTTATTTCCGGCCGTAAATGAACCATGATTTTCACGATCACCAATGGGGCAAAACTGAGGCAATTGACACGTGACTGGCTGACCCCAGCCGGTCTGTAGGCGAACCCAGCCATCGATTCGCATATGTTCGTATGAAAGACTGACAATACCCAAAAAGATGGTACTATAGATATCAGCTACTATAAAAATACGAAGAATTATCATGTGGTCAAAACGATCGGTCATCCATATTATGACATTAAAGAGGGTCCAACTGTGATGCGCACCCTTACAGTTTGTGGTGATTTCTCGTTTTGCAGTGATTTCTCGTTTTGCTCTTCCGTGTTAACATGTGAATGTTTGCGAGGATAGCAATACACAACACTTATTGGTTATTCGCAATATTTGAGATATCCAGTCAATTACTCCCCCCCCCCCCAAGCCCACCTCCCCATCCCCATCAGTATTTTGGTGGCTTTTGCCGTCTCGAGCATATTAAAACTCAAGAATAATCCCTTTGCTCTATAGAATCAACATTTAACCAGCCGTATAAAGACCACAATTGATACCCAGCTGTTAAATGATGCGAGATAAACGAAGCGAATATAAAAAAGCTTAAATTACAGCCAAATTAAATGTAATTTTGTACTCAACTAATAACTATCTTCGATGAACTTGAGTAATGCATTAACAACTTTAGAAAATAGTCTTTCGATTTATTCCGGGCTGCTGGGTGGTTTCGTATTGAAAAAAAAACAACACTCCTGGCAAGTTTGTTTCGTGACTACATGTATAAGACATAAAATGCACCAGTCACACAAACTATATGTCAGTACACGGTATCTTACTGCTGTCAAGTTTCAAATAAAGTATAATATCCTCTAAAATATCGTAAATTTTTCGTTATATAATCTTTGGAAATGTTCGTGACGGAATCACAGTAAAAGTCCTTCGTTTTGACTAGTGTTGCTTGTCTATTTTTTTATGCTCTGTTTCAATCTGATTATTCTTATGTCACATCTCTTACTAACATACAGTATACCCAAGGACGATAAGACTTTTTGCGTCATGAGAAAAGTGCGATTGGGTTAAATCTAGTCCGTGACGGAATCACAAAAAAATGTGACGGAATCACGAGTGCGCTTTTTAACTCTTCTCGGTGAAAGAGCTTTAATAATTACATATTTTCTCCCAAAAAAATATTCGTAGGATGAATTTATCACTTCTAATTATTAAATTAAAGCTCTGAACTCTTATCTTGGCCAATGTATACAGTTCCTGCCACATGAGTAGTAGGGAGCAAGGATATCCGGTAACGTTTTCCAGGGAGGTAACTCTTGGTTCCCCTTTTTCCGCCAGGGGGTGCCACCAGTCCCGTATGACTGAACATGATAGGACATGTACTGAAGTGTGACGTCATGTATGACGTCACTTCCGGTCTGCGTGAATCGGGCGTGTGTATTCCTTCGCGGTGATGCGGGCTGGTGGTGATGCGGTCGCGGGAAAAAGCTTCCGCGGAGAAAAAGTAGTCCCTAGACTTCAAATACGCTGCATGGTCCGATTGGGTCGAGTGAGGTATCAAAGTGAAGCATTCGTGAAGGGCCATCCAGTCATGGGTGGGTGCATGTAAAATTAGGATTTTTTCCCGAAACTATAAAAAGCGGAACACGGACTTTACTCATAAAATAGGGGAAAACACCTATCAACCCTAGCCAAAAGGGCTAATATCGGTACCCGGTCTTATTGGGACCTGCCTATCAAGTCAATGGGGTGGGTGCATGTAAAATTATGATTTTTTTCCGAAAATATAAAAAGCGGAATACGGACTTGCCTGTATGGGGTATGCGGATGGTCATTTTTTTTTTTTCGTGGGCTTTACTATGGGTTGTGGGGTCGCGTTTTTGTCGTCTCGCCGAGAAATTGACAATGGGAAGGGTCCCGGAGCGAAGCGGTGAAATTTTTGGGAAAAGTCACCGAGGTTTGTATATAGGCCCATAGGCTGGCCATGAGGGGTATAGGTCCAACCTGAGAAATTCACACACGTTCATTGTGATATGGGTTGCTTGGATTTGTTTTTCACGTCTCGTCATTTAGAACACGATGGGAAGGGTCCCGGAGCGAAACGGTGAAATTTTTGGAAAAAGTCACCGAGGCGTGGGTAGGCCCATAAGCCTATACCGCATGGCTATGGGTGTATAGGTCCATACGGGGTGGACGTTTTGGGATGTAGGTGGGCCACTAATGGTCCGATGGGGTCGAGTGAGGTATCAATGTGAAGCCTATGTGAGGGGGCAACCGATGGGGTGGATGTGGGGTAGGAATATCGTCATTCTGCGCATGCGCAATAGACAGAGTGTATGGAAATAGACGTTTTGGGATATAGGGGAGCCACTAGTGGGCCGATTGGATCGAGTGAGGTATCAATGTGAAGCCTATGTGAGGGGGCATCTGATTGGGTGATTACGGGGTTGAAATATCGTCACTCTGTGCATGCGCAGTGGACAAAGGGTATGGAAATAGACGTTTTGGGGTCTAGGTGGGCCACTATTGGGCCGATGGGATCGCGTGAGGTATCCATGTGAAGCCTATGTGAGGGGGCTAGACTAGGGTGTCGTTTCCATTCTGCTGCGCATGTCACGTGGGTTGTGACGTCACTCCCGGGTTTCACCTCCAAACCCAGAAGAGTTCCAATGTTCTCTTAGACGTCCGGATGTTCAACCTCCGGGGTTTTTCCCGGCCCGGCCCGGCCCGCCCCGGCCTCAGCGCGCGCGCGCGGGGGTGATCTGATGCCGCAGCGCGCGCGGGTTATCCGGAAGTGCGTGGGTGAATCCGCAGCGCGAGCGCGCATGAAGACCCTCATACATACCCCAATGCAGGCGCAGACGTGATGTGCCCGGATGATAGACACGGACGTCGCCGAGAAAAACACATACAACACGTCACATACAGTCGCCCCCTCAAGACCCTCATATATACCCGAAAAGATACGGACGTTACCGAAAAGACACGGACGTTACCGAAAAGACACGGACTTTACCGAAAAGACACGGACTTTACCGAAAAGACACGGACTTTACCGAAAAGACACGGACGTACCCGAAAAGACACGAAGGTGAACGACATTGTGAAAAAACCCCACAGACAGGTTAGTACATGCATTCCTATGATGTTCACAGGTTACGGCCATTCACGAAGGGCCGTCACAGGGCGTAGTAGAAAAAAGCGCATTTCTAACCTTATTGACCTTATGGCGCAAGCGAGTATAACAAGTGCCCATGACTCACACGGTGTATAAAACCCTACCCAACAGGTACACTATAAAGCCACCTCTCTAACCGTTCGCTTTTCATTTCCCACCATGGCAGCGAGCGGAACAGAGCTTGCGTTATTCCAACTGACGTCCGACGTCTACCTCATCGTCAATGACGATCACCTGGAGCTGGTCCAAGACGCACCGCAGAAAGTGAAGATTTTGTTATCGCTATCAGGCTGGACTCTATTGACACGATTGTTACAGGGAAAAGACCCGGAAAGAGATTTCATGCACGTGGAAGTCGGCGTGCACATACGCACTGCTGGAGAGGATTCCCTTTTTCCCCGGTTGGAACAGAGTGGAGGTACCTATATCACACTCTGTATGGCACTGAAAGATGTACTCCCCGAGGTGGATGACTTACTACACCCCGAGGTGAAAGAAGGGAATGTGGCTACCCGGAGGCTTACGCCTGGCTGCACCCTATTGTTGTACCCCAAACGAGTGGACCTCATCGATAGCGGACTTAGGTGTTGGTGTACGCCTGAACCCAAAGCGCACGTCTCTTTGTCACCGGAAGGATGGACTACCTTGAAACGGGTGTTGTTGGGTGACCTGCACGGTGATAGCATTCATCTGTGTGACGACGTCTACATTCGGTGGTTTTACCCTGGACCCCGATCTATGGACGGCTTTGGAACAAGTAGTCCCCATTGTCGATAAGGTACTATCTCTATAGGAGCCACATAACCAATCAGAATAGTACGTATCACGGACTACACCCCTAGATATACATCTATGCGCGCATGTGTGACATGGTCTATAAAACACGTCCCTCTGGATCCCACACCTTCATTTCTACGGTTGCAGAGCCATGACGGAGATCCAGCCCTATGCGACTCGCATTTTACAGCATGCCACCGTGGTGAATTCACTCACGGGTTGCCGAGCAGTGGTCCGGTCCATGTTTGCAGATGGCGACGACAACGAGGGGCGACGCCAGATCCTGAACGAGTTCACAGAAGCGGTCCTCGACAGAGTGCACTCGATGGAGAGGTGTGCCATCACTCACCACTACTGGACTATGACAGCCATCCTTGGTGCTCGGGCTATGGACCACGAGCGCTCACGCCGGACCCAGCGACGGCTGGTTGGCCTCACAATAGTCTGTGCCCTATTGACCCTGGCGCTGTGGCATTGACAGTGGGACCTCACCATAAATACGAGGGTCAGAGAGAGTGTGTGTCATTCACCGTTAGTCATTGGATCAAGCATGTCACCAGTCCTACGAGCCATCCTTCCTCTTACACCCCGGGTGGGGTTACCCGTCTATGAAGATAAAGTCACCCTCGTGGAAGACCGTGGAGATGTTTGCTGGTCGCGCGCTGAGACCGTATCGAATACGGTTACGCTACACCGTGACGGCTGGACCAAATTTAAACGGGTGTTGAGCGGCGAGCTTGACGGACACCTCATCCACATAGACAATGCCATCTACGTACACCGTGGACCCTTCTTCCCACGCCTGGGCCGCTACCAAGACCCTACGCGAGGCTTCACCCTAGACCCCGATCTGTGGACAGCCTTCGAGAAAGTGGTGCCTATCGTGGACCAGCTGTTTACACCGGACAAGCGGTCATCAGACGAGTTGGAGTGGGCTCGTGCCCTGAGAGAAGCAGCGGCAGAACCCAATGAACAAATGTCTAGCCATGAACTAGACGACGATGCCATTGATTACCCGGCTAGACTCAGTCAGCCCAGTGACATGACCACCCAATCCTTTGATCTCACGGGGGTGTCCCTATAAATACGAGAGACAGTCAAATCTGGTACCATTTACGTACTGACCATGACGGAGCATATAATACTGGCGTATCTCAGCTTGACCCCCGAGGTTTTCCTGCACGTTTATGCGGATAAGGTCGATATCATGGAGGAGGTGGGAGACATCTGTGATGCGGACCCTACACAACCGTGCCCGGCCCACATTCGTCTGTCCCGGGAGGGCTGGACCAAATTCAAACGGGTGTTGTCTGGTGAACTGGACGGCGACCTCATCCACTTGTGTCACGATGTGTACATCCGACGCGGCCCTTTCTTTGCTCAATTGGCTCGGCTAGATGGGGGTACAGTGCATTTTACCCTTCACCCTGATCTATGGTCTGCATTGGAAGATGCCGTGGTAGATGTGGATCAAGTGCTTATCAAGCGGTCATCAGACGAGTTGGACTGGTCATTTACCATGGACACTGTGGAAGTCAACGAAGAAAATCAGAAAGAAACTCCGGCCCAAGATATACCCGTTATAAATAAACGATAGAGCCAGGGTCCATCATCATTTGTCACCATGAAGCGCTGGGAGAAGGTGTTGGATAACTTATACTACAGTCCCGACAGTCCGGCGGCCTATAGTGCATTGTCGGCTCTCTATCGAGCGGCCAAACCTCAGGGGATAGAACGTGCCCAAGTCCGAGATTGGTTAAGAAAACAAGACACCTATACCTTACATCGATCTGTCCGTCACCATTTTCTACGGAACCGGGTCATCGTGGGAGGAATAGATGCCCAGTGGCAAGCGGATTTGGTCGATATGAGCGCCTTTGCCAAACACAACGATGGGAATCGGTATATCTTGACGTGCATCGATCCAAGTATGCGTGGGTGGTACCCATCCGGACGAAAACGGGGGCGAATCTCATAGCGGCGTTCAAAGACATCTTCAAGACCGGGCGCAAACCTTTGTATTTGCAAACCGACGAAGGCACGGAATTCCTCAACAGACCGTTCCAACAGTTTCTGAAAGTCCAGAAGGTGTTTTTCTTCCATACGTACAACGAGACCAAGGCTTCCGTAGTGGAAAGGTTCAACAGGACATTCAAAGGCCGCATGTATAAATATTTCACCTATAAGAATACAAGGCGGTACATCGATGTTCTCCCGAAACTTGTGAGTGGTTACAATCGAGTCTATCATCGGAGTATAGAGAGAGCCCCCATTACCGTGACCCAACGCAATGAAGCCGAAGTCCGGCGTGTCTTGTACCCCAGGCAATCGCAGCGAACGCCGAAGGCGGTGTACAAGGTCGGGGACCCTATACGGATCAGTAAAGTCAAAGGTCAATTTGAGAAAAGTTACTTGCCCAACTGGAGCGATGAGCATTTCCTGATTAAACGGCGCCTACCCCGACAGCAGCGAGTCTATGAACTGGAAGATCTTCAAGGGGAACCGTTGCTAGGGACGTTTTACGAGATGGAATTACAGCCTGTCGTAAAAACAAAGCAAGACTACTACACGGTGGAGCAGATTTTGAAAAAGGAACGTCGACGTGGCAAGCTGTTTCATTTCGTCAAATGGCAAGGCTGGCCCAGTTCCTTCAATTCCTGGGTCGCTGTCAACCAGGTGAAACGACTATAAAGCCAGACACCACTACCGTCATCCTTCATTCCACGTTCGACCACGGTGCTATGGACAAACAGCAGCTGCCTCTGAACACAGCGTCTCCCAAAACGCGCAAAGCGCAAGTCGGCTTTGTGGTGATAGTGCCAACCCTGCTGAGTGTGTTGTACGGAGGTGTGTTTACGACGTAGCCTATGCCAGCACGCTACTTAACCAACTGAGAACACCAGCCATCAGTGAAACCAGTCTACAGATAGCACCAGTCAACCCCGTATCGAGCCCAGTCACCACCACACCCCGTGTACAAGCCACGTCGAGCTCCACACCAAGCTCTACACCTACACCAAGTACGCCCGCTACGTCTGAAGACCCACCGGATTTCATCCCTCACAGTGAACCGACAACGACGACCCACGTTGTACCCACCTCCATCATCACCCCTCGCAGTGAACAGACAACGACGACAGACGTTGTACCCACCACCACTGCAGTTCACTCGTACGAAATTTACAAGAGCGGGTTACCACGACAACGGATACACCTCGAACCATGGACCCTCGGTGGCAGCATCCCTTCACGTGTCTCATCGCAGGACCGACGGGTTCCGGCAAAACGCACTTCGTCAGGAAGCTCCTTCAACACGCCGACAGCATGATCACCCACCCATTGCCCGAGTCGTGTGGTGTTACGGAGAATGGCAGGCAGCGTATGCAGCAATGCCCCACATCACGTTCGTGGAAGGCCTACCCAACCTGGCCGATTTGGAACCCGACACCTTGGTGGTTCTGGATGATCTCATGGCGGAGACGGAAGCGCGGGTCACCCAACTCTTTACCAAAGGCAGCCACCATCGACGGCTCAGCATCATCTACATTGTGCAGAATCTTTTCAGTAAAAACAAAGAACATCGGAACATCAGCTTAAATGCTCACTACCTGGTGGCCTTCAAAAACCCGAGAGATACCACTCAACTGCTGCACCTGGCGAGACAGATATATCCCGGCCGCACACCGTTTGCGTTGGAAGCCTTTAAAGATACCACAACCCCTCAGCACGGGTATATGCTCTTCGACCTCAAGCAAGCCACCCCCGACCACCTTCGACTACGGACCGGCATCTTTCCCGGAGAGGCCCACCACGTGTACTTGCAAAAATAATGTAAACACACCCACAGTGGCGCCCCCAGCTGGAGTGTGTGTGTTTGATGATGGGGATAATAAAAAGAATGAATACCACATCATGGTTGACTTTGTCTCTGTTCTCTGAGGTGGATAAAAGGGCAGAGTTGTGGGTTCTGGCATTAGTTGTACATGATGTCTGCGCGAGTACGGAAGCACGCCCCGACGCTCCGTGTATTGAAGACGGCCCCACCCGAGTTGGTCCGAACCATTGTACGCGGTGCGGACCCTGACCTTGCACGCTGTCTGTGCGAGATCGGGTACAATCTGTTAAAAGGCAACGTACCACTGACTCCGGCTCAGAAGACCAAGTTGGCCAAGCATAAGACAGGTCTCCGAACCCTAGTCCATAAGCGGGTCCCACAAACACAAAAGAAAAAGGTGTTACAGAAAGGCGGCTTTCTCGGGGCCATCTTAGCAGCGTTGGCCGCTTCCGTGTTGGGTCCAGTATTGGGTGGACTCTTCGGCCGACAATGAACCACACGAAAAAAAATGGTCCTCGTCGAACCACGGTTCCTTCAAAACCTCCAATCGCCCTACCCTGTCCCACCTACGGTGAAGACCATAAACACCCTCGATGGAGAGATGCAACAGATCTTACAGAGACCGGGGTTAAGCGACAGTGAGAAAGTACAACGGTACAATGAGACGCTTCAACGGTACATGACGTTGATGGACCAATACAAAACCCTCTCTACCCCACCACCACCACCACCACCACCACCACGTGACACACCGCCGACCTCAGCACCGCTCCAACAGCCGCCATTACCAGGGGTAGCACCCACAGCCCCACAGTGGGTGGAAGACGAAGTGCTGAAGAGTGTACCTGCATCGCTCAAGAAACAAGCTGGCCTGGTATTACAACGGATGAAACAGAATCCTAACATGACTTTGAATGATAAAGGCGAACTCCTGGTACAGAATCAGGTGGTCCCCGGCACCCACATGACGGATTTAATGAATGACCTGATGCGTAAACGCAGATCGCACACGGATCCTCGAGGATGGGAGGTCTTCGCTCAAGGCTTGAAAGACATGCATGTACCACAGGAATTGGTGGGGAACCCTCACCGCTGGGCCTTTATGCAGCGAACCCAGCATTCGCCGAGTGGCCCACTACCTTCTTGGGAATCCGAATGGGAACCGGAGTCACCCCCCAAATCTCCACCACCACAACGGGCACCTTCTTTTCAAACCTTTAAAAACCCATCCTTGATCAGGACACCCCACTTCTCCAGAACCGTGACACGTAGCAAGTCAACGCGACGAACACGACGCCGGACACAACCGCCCAAGTCCTGGAACACCTATTAAAACCAACAGCAGCAGCAGGACAGCTCAGTCGCCATGTTTTATCTCACCCTACCCAGTAACAGTTCGCTGGATGTGTTTCCTGACAACACTGTGGCCAAGTACGTCACCCAGTTACCGCAACCGTTGCATTTACCTGGACGATGGGAATGTGGCCTCGTGGATATCCAATACCCTTACTCGTGGTACAACGTGCGAGCCAATGAAGTGTGGTACGAGGTGACCTACGAAGGCAAAAACACCCGACTCACCCTCCCCCGAAGGCCAATACGATACCCCCAAGGAGTTCATGCAGGGGCTGACAAGACTGTTGCATTATAAGGCTCTACGGGAGGTCACGAATGTTTCAAAACCCATCAAAACCTATCCCTTCAAGAATCACGTGGACTTCGATTACAACGCACACAACGACAAGGCACAGCTTATCGTCACCGCCAACGCGAGTGTCGTACTGAGTCCTATCCCACAGCAAATGCTGGGTTTCGATCTACGGACGTTCGCTGGTCCCACCGCCCACCAAGGCGAGATCCCGATGGATATGAAGTCGGGTATGTACGGACTCTACGTCTACTCGGACGTGGTGGACAACCACATCGTGGGCGATATCAACACAACTCTGTTACGGGTGGTGCCCATTAAAAAGTTGTATGGAGATCAAGTCACCCACAGTTTCACCCACATGCTCTACCTGCCCGTACGACAAACCCACATCAACACGATCACGGTGGATATAAGAGATGACACGACACGACCGGTGGCATTCGAACGCGGGAAAGTGGTGCTGACACTTCATTTTCGACAAGCACGTGCTCCCCACTTTGTATAATGAAGGTGCCTAACGAGTGCGATGCACGCAGCTATATGGACTATTATGCCCAACAGGCCGGGGGTGGCTTTCCGGTTTTTAGTGGTGCACGCATGCAACGTGGACATGGACTGGGGAACATACTCGGGAGCATCGTCAAAACGTTCCTGCCCTTGGTGACGCGTGGGGTGAAAGCAATCGACAAACAAGCGGTACGCAGTGGACTGCAAGTGGCCGGTGATGTCTTGGGGGGGTACGGCACCCAAAGAAGCCTTGAAACGGCTGGCCAAAGAAGCGGGAGGCGTCTTGGTGGCCAAAGCACAACGCACCGTAGGGAATAAAAGACCTGCCCCACCGAGACCACGCACCAGTCGACGACCGACCTAGCGACGACGCACATCGAAGACCTGGGATATCTTTTCTTAAACATGTCCTTGATCCACGCCGAGTCCTGCCCCTCCACCAACAGTGAATTTGATTTGTGGACCGCCCACACAGACCAGTGCCGAACAAGGATTATGGGTGGAGCATCTCCCGCTGTCCAGCATCAACGCAACAGGGCCCATCGAGTTCACCATCAGTAATGCGGATACGGCCTACGTGGATTTAGCCCATACATACTTGTATGTGAAAGCCAAGATCGTCAATGGAGATGGCACCAGAATCGCCGACCAAGCAACGGTGGGCCCGACGAATCTTTGGCTGCACTCGATGTTTCAACAGGTGGATATATTTCTCAGCGACAAACTCATCAGTGACTCGACCAACACGTACCCCTATCGAGCCTACATCGAGACTACATCGAGACGCTGTTGTCGCATGGACGAGAGGCTAAAAAATCTCAACTGACAGCCGCTTTATTCTACCAGGACAAAGCCGAGCACATGGGCGCAGAGAACGACAATACGGGATATAGCAAACGGAAGGCTTTGACCTCGAACGGCGTCGCGGTGGATCTCATGGGTCGACTGCACGCAGACATGTTCATGCAAGACCGATACCTCTTGAACAAGATCCCCATCAAAATCCGACTGATACGGGCGCCTCCGACCTTCGCCTTGATGGCCACTAAACGTGGACGGGCATGCAGCTGACTATAAGATTGTCATCGAAGACGCAGTCCTGTATGTCCGAAAAGTGAAACCGAATCCAGCCGTTCAATTGGGACACATGAAACCCTTGGAAACAAAACCAGCCCAGTACCCTATCCGACGTGTACAAACCAAAGTGTTCTCTGTGTCTGCTGGAAATATGAGCGCCAACAAAGAAAACCTGCTCCTGGGGGAACTACCCAAGCGATTGATCCTGGCCTGTGTGGAAAATACCAGTTTCAGTGGAGCCTACCCAGAGAATCCGTTTGACTTTAAACATTTCGGCATCAATTTTATGGCCCTGCATGTGGATGGACAACAGGTGCCAGCCACGGCCTTAACATCGGCCTTTGGGCGCGCGAAGTTCATTCGAGCCTATCAGAGCCTGTTTACAGCCACCGGTCAAATCAACCAGGACGAAGGGAATTTCATCAGTCGGGAGGACTACGGGAACGGATACTCGTTGTTCTGTTTCGATTTGACCCCTACCTTAGAGAACGACCATCAGCTGGCCCTGGTTGGAAATCCACTTTTTACGAGCCCTCGGGACCACCGTCAATGTGATCTGCTACGCCGAGTTTGACAACATCATTCAAGTGGACAAAGCGCGCAACGTCCTGTGTGACTTTTCCACCTAACATGGATACAGACCAGATAACCACCGTGCTGGAGAATGACCCAGGGACACGTATGGTCTTTCAAGACGTGTTCGGCCGAGATGTCTTCCCATTAGACCGTATGTATCCTGCTGCTGACGTTCTCAACACGGACCCGATGGATCGGCCCGGTGAACATTGGGTGGCCGTGTACTTGACAGAACAGCAGGGCGAATACTTTGACCCGTACGGCCTGCTACCCCTCCATCCCGATTTAACAGACTTCATGGATCAAGGCACAGAGACGTGGTGTTGGAACAGTCAAACGTTGCAAAGCCTGACCAGTAGCGTGTGCGGACAATATTGCTTGTTTTACCTGTACCATCGATGCCGGGGAAGACCCTTATCTACCATCGTACAGATGTTTGACGAGTACCCCAAGGCCGAGGACCGCGATGTACTCGTATATGACTGGACCGCCCATCATTTCAATGTACAAGCCCCGTTCTGGGCTTACGTTCTTTCAATGTACACACGCCCGCTGTTCTGGGCTTAAGTTTACAAGCCCCCTTGTTCTGGGCTTCAGTTCTTTCAATGTACAAGCCCCCTATTCTGGGCTTCAGTTCTTTCAATGTACAAGCCCCTTGTTCTGGGCTTCAGTTTTCACGTGGTTGTTCTCACGTTGTTGTTGTTGTTCACTGAATAAAAAAATGAGATTTCACCAAAAAACCCTGTCTTGTGTGTTTTATTCATAATGCATAAATGCCCAATGTGGAGATTCAGTCAAACTGAAATCAGTGGTGTAGGATGGGGCCAAAATGTAACCCATCAATGTTAGAATGCAAGCGCACTATAGTAAAATAGAGAGCCAATGAAATCAGCCCACAGACCAAGTACGTGGTTTGGTCTAGGTTTGGAGCGGGCATTTCATTGAGGTGCGTGTAAAGGAAGACGGTGAGTGAAGACTCGTCCAACACGTATAGATTAAGTTTATTACTATAAGTTCTATGTATTTTTAAATATGGAAAAACCCGGATGTAAGATGAGAACCCGGATGTAAAACCACAGTACCCACATGGAAGACGGGAAAAACCCACTGGGAAACCCCAGAAGAACCCGGATGTAGGCGCGGACGTAGGCGAAAGCATCCTAGTACCCGGATGGAGGCGTAGACGTGTACCTAGTACCCGTCCATTGGTTCTTTTATCGATCGCTCATTGGCTCTTTTTTCTCGACCGCTGATTGGTCCAAATGGAACTGCCCATCCTTCCCAGGTTAATTTACAATCCCCTTTTCTTTGACCTTTTGATCCGGCATGCTTCCGCGCACTGCCGGTGATGACGTGCACTTCCGGAGAACCCGCGCGCGCGCGCGCTGCGG
>JAVTVY010035968.1:0-16200 GCA_036873755.1 Hanleya hanleyi
ATACTAAGGCTATATCCGAGAATCCACCGTATTCTTGGGCCTGAAGGTGAGTTCCATAGGGAAGCTTTCCTGTGGCGTAATATGGTTGCTTTTTAGTCGCCAGACGTCATTTTCCCCCCAGCTCTTTCATATCGTTCCAGGTTATTACCTGTATATGGTAGGATTCTGCTGGTGGGCTGTTATTCCCCGAGGCCCGCCCTCTGTACGTGCCATTCGACAAATATATGTAGGTTTATTGTTTTGGTGGGAAATTTAAGCCGTACGACGTCCAGCATTACATGAACCGATGCAATACAAGCGCGGTTAAGATACTAAGGCTATGTCCGAGAATCCAGCGTATTCTCGAGCCTGAAAGTAGCGTTATTCTGTTGCTTTTTAGTCGCCAGACTTTGTAAATTTTTCCCACCTCTTGCATATCGCTCCAATTCACACTTTCAATCATATAGTCACAAGCCGTTCTTCGATGTCTAGAGAAATGCGATCGTGTTGTGGTACTGTCAGAAATATTTGTCTGAAATTCGATCACATAATAATAACTACCATAAATCTTTGGTTTTATCTTACGTCGCAGCATTCTTTTTACATATATACGAGACCTGAATGGCACCAACAGTTAAACAATACCCACTGAGGAGCAGCTACATTTACATAGGCGAAAGCCCTTTAGCTGTCACTTTTGTGAAGTCACGAAAACATTTATTCAATTCTGCACAAACAAGTACCGTACCCAAGTTTATGTTGTAAAAGATCAAAGTCAAAATTGACGTAAATCGACGGACGTTTTAAATCGGACTTTCGTCTTTTTAAGACTTTTGCATATACAGTTTATGCTTACGGTTTGCAATATATCTGAAATATGAGACCTTTGATTCAAATTTATATTGTAACGCTATACCGGGGTAATTTTTGTGACATTGTAAACAATTGCGTGACATATGTTAAATATCCATGCTAAAATGTATACGAAAAGCCAAATACAGATGAAATTACAACATATATAAGGGAAGTGGGAAGAGGTACCGACATACTGACAGAGTCACATGGCTTCACAGTATAGTCTTCTGTTTAACCTATTATAAAGTACATACCAAGAATCTAACGATTCGAGATATGTGTTGTATCTCAAGTACAGGTTTATTGTAACTGTACATGTGGCAACTTGGATAACATGACCACACGGCCCCTAGCACCGGCATAAGCGGTATTATAGTCTATCTATTTTAATTAGTCGTCTACTTTGGAGCTTGTCAAAAATCAATAGCTAACTCTGCATAAATTTTCTTTCTAGCATCGTGTAGAACAAACTGAACTCTACAAAATGACCACAATTACTCCGTGATATTGATAATATATAACGCTTGAAATAACTTTATAATTCTCTCCATATAAAACTCCAATACATTTGTTCCATGTACTGTGCTTGAATTACATAGGGGGACGTCATAATGTATTCGTGTTAACTAGTACAAAGGTCAACAATCCCGTGTACGGTCATAGAGGTGTGTGCGCTGTATCATTCGGCAATTTCACTGGGTATGAGATATAAGCGACACTCTCACTTATTACTTTATATGGCATCAGTGACCTTTATGCCAGTGCGCAGAAATATGTTATGACGTCTTCCTATGTAATTGAGGCCCGGTACATGAAACAACTGTACTGGAGTTTTATATGGAGAGAAGTACAAAGTTATTTCAAGCGTGATCTATTATCGATATCACGAAGAAATGGTAGTTATTTTGTAGAGGTTATCTTGTTCTACACTTCGCAATAAAGAAAATTCATGCAGAGTTAACTATTGATTTTTGACAAGCTCCAAACTAGACGACTAATTAAAATGGACAGACTTTAGATACAAATCTAGAGAGCTATGATGGAAATGCTCTGACACCTCGTACATTGGTAATTGGTGAGCTGTGTCGCTGTGACAACCCGTACACTGGGGATTGGTGAGCTGTATCGTCAATTTAACACCAAAGACTAGTTTGTAAGGCCCGATGTCGACAAAGCATCAACTTCCCACAAATGCCAACATATATAGTCCATATATAAAGTATATATATAAAGTACATATATAAAGTCCAATATCAAAAATCAGTCGACGCCATTTGACCTCACTTTCGACTCTGAACGTTTACCAAATAAAACTTGGGTATTTTATCAGTTGATTTCACAAAGGTTACAGCTGAACGACTACGTAAAGCTACATGTACTCAGTGGAACATCTGGAATCTGAACGACATTCACCTATGTAAATCTAACTAGGCCTTCTCTTTTTCGTGGTTGAGACGTCAAATACAACCACCTCAGAAGACCTGCACGAAGCAACGTAGTCCAGGTTGACACGTCCCAGCCAAGGAAAAACTAACATTATTACCTGTCAAAGTTTCCTCAGCGATTCCGTCATCCTCATCAATTGCCTTCTCAACAGAGCTGAGGGGCCATCCTGGATTTAGCCCCAAATCCAATCTGGCGGCCAAAATCCAAATTGACCATCATTATCCATTGCATGCTCGAAATAATTTTCCTAACCACAAAAATACGATTTATTTCTAGCCGTATGTTAGGATATGAATAAGTAGTTATATTTGGAATGATTGGTCTGAAAATCAAGGGAGACGTGGCAGGACTAATCAAATCCCTTGATTTTAGAGTATATTTTTGTCAACAGAAAACGCTACATGGTCGCCAAAATCCAAAATGACGGCAAAAAAATAATTGAACTGGATAGCTGCTGTTTCTGTTCGTTCAGCAGCCGTATGTCATCAAATTCGGGCTAGAGAGTTGCTTAATGGGTTCAGAAACGTATGGAAGCTCTCGATTTCTATATCCATAGTGTTCTAGCCATGGTGTTACTTTGACATCATGATATGTATGCACACTCGAGGAGTAGTAGAGAAATGGGCCTTTTTGGCTTAGCAAGGGCGTGTTTAGGCGATCTGGGTGCAATGTTGGGTCCAAATGGTCCAAATACACGTAGGTTTATTGTTTTGGTGGGAAATTAGTTTTCCTGAGTATTCTTGCATTTACCAGTTTTACGCCATGTTGAGGCGTTTACTCCATCAGACGTCCACAATGCTCATCCGTTAAAATCAGATGAGTTGTTTGAGCTGATCTGTCATCACAGCACTCGATCTAGCGTATCTAATTCCGCTTAAGCCGGTGCTAGGGGCCGTGTGGATACTTCATTTTGTTCCACATGAACAGCTACAATGAAAGACTCAAAGTGCGGCTGAGATACTAAGGCTACATCCGAAAATCCACTGAATTATCGGGTCTGAATGTTGTCGACGAATGCTTCTCTGTAGAGTCATATGATCGTCAATTTTTTCCACCTCTTGCATATCGCTCCAATCAACTGCGTTGTGTCCCGTTGAAGCTCTCGTGATGGAAGTTTGAGGGAAGCTTTTGTCGTGTAGACTTTAGTTTGGAGGCGGTTCTGACCAGCCATGGTGCGCATGCGCGGTCGAGGAATAGAAGCGGCCGGAAATGTTCCGGTTCGCAAGAAAATATTTTGGGTGATTTATGAGCCATACTGAGTAGAAATATAGCATGCGGGCTCTTAATGAATCCCTCGTGGTGTAGAATACGATTTGAGTATCCCTCGTGGTGTAGAATACGATTTGAGCATGTGACTGAAGTCACCAGTCACGTCATCGTTATTAGAGAAAGCACAGATTCACCCTGGGTACGCACTTTAGACATTCCTACATACACTCCAAAACACTACAGCTAGTCCATAGTGGAGACTAGTGCAATGCGGCCTTTGGAGACGGATGTATCCAGAGAAGGCAGCTCACGAGTCTGTGACATCATCAGTGACGTCATTAGTAGCAGAGAAAGCACATTTTCGATTGCTCAACAAAGATTAGGCGCCAAGCTACTCCGCCATACACTAACCTGTATGGGAAAGTAGTCGTATGTAGTCTTTTCATTCTCAAAGAGAGCCGTGTCTACCCGCGGGAGACCAAAGCGACTCTCATGTAAATTGGTGACATTTTTGAATCTCCAATCTCAAAGCGAGGCAGCATGACATCATTCTCAAAGCGAGCCGTGTCTACCCGCGAACTACTTCCTGTATTAGATAACTCGCTTTCACGGCCAAGTATACATACCGACAATAATTTGTTCGCGATTGATATGCTCCGAAACGGAAAGAGTCATTTCCCAATTATATAGCCCACGTTATGTTTAGCAATTCGCTTCTAACACGGCGGAGTCAGCAGGTCAGTGACAAGCCAGATAATCATACGCGGCCTACTCACCCCCCAAATTTTGGGGGGATGGCTCCCATTTACGCGTGAGACTCTTTCTCGCAGTAGGGAGTCTCGCGAGACGAGAATGTAGTCTTTTGTGATGCATGTACATGGAAATATTGGATTGGAGTCAGATACGACAGATCACCTGACTGACATCTTCGGTAGTAGGAGAACC
Organism: Hanleya hanleyi; assembly: GCA_036873755.1. Classification (NCBI taxonomy): domain Eukaryota; kingdom Metazoa; phylum Mollusca; class Polyplacophora; order Lepidopleurida; family Hanleyidae; genus Hanleya; species Hanleya hanleyi. Next base: position 4,435 of record JAVTVY010035968.1, read on the forward strand.
GCAGTTTAAGGTAGAATGGTGCGTGCGTGTGTGTGAGTGAATTTTGACCCTGGTGTAATTGGGTATATGATGACAATACTGTGCTCAATATGGGGATTTCTATGTGAATCTCTTGTTGTGTAAAGTCACACACTTCTCATGCCATGATGTGACTTTGACGTCATAGTGAGCATGTACACACAAGAGTAGTAGGAAAAGTAAAGTTTCTGGCGAATGCTCACTCGGATGCTACAATAACCCACAGGTAGCAGTCCTTGTATATCGGAGGACAAATATTGCGAGATGTATATATGGGGTGGCACTGGAGGCCATATTGGGTAAAGTATAATGACAGGCTGGAAACCAATTTTGATGCTGTCGAAAACTAAAACTTCATTTTGGGGAAAAAAATCGTACCAAATTGGCAAAACTGTTCTCAGTTACCTTTATTAACAGTTACTAAAGCTATTGATACCTACTTGAGTAGTGATAATCCAATAATTTTTTCCCTAAATCCATTTAAAACAGGAATTTATCCACTTTTCCACCGTGTCGCTTTCATCGACTACACCGAGACTGTATCCAAGTACGCGCGCGAGAGAAATAGTCTCGAATCAAGTGTTCAACTTTAAGCAAGGGAAATAACTTCTTCGTTGCATTTCGACGACAGCGCACCAAGTCTGGTAAGAAAGGAGGCGACTTGTTTATTGATCTCTTACGTATTTGTTTTCTTTAAACGCATTTATCATAGTATATGCAACACAAATGAAAGCAATACACAAAGAGATCAAAAAACTATTTGTCTCATGTCTTCCCCGCGTCCGATGTATCCCGCCATTATGTCAGCATCTTGTCCCCTCTAATACTGAAGAGCTCCATATCACTCGGTTCGAGAGTATCAGATGCGATGACGGCGGCCATGCTTGTAGTCGATGAAAACGACGACGTTCTAATTGGCGTTCTACGTGGATTTATTAAAAAACTATGAGAACTCAGACATAAAGGTACACACCATTTCATTTACAGGCAAGTAAAGCATAATTGTGCCAAAAACCACCAAGGACTGCTGCCTGTGCAATAACCCATGGGTGGAGGGTGTTGCCTTGAAGCTCGGAATGTAGACTTCTATTGGTGAGGTTTTGATCAGAGATCAGAAGTCACGTGATGGTGCGCATGCACAATCGATGAGTAGTTGAGAAAATGAGCAAGGACATGTCCGAGTGAGAGATTGGATAAATCAGCCGTGCGGGTGGGCGTGAGAATACAGTGGGCGATATAGTATAGTGGGCAGGGCATGATGGGTTCGTATTGCCTGGCAGAGTTTTACCTCCCCCTGGATAAAGTACATCCGACCCAAACCGGGGAAGCCGTGTTGAGCACGTTACAATTATCGTATGCTACTGTCCATGTATTAGACGTGCTCGCTCTTGTCCAACCAGACGCCTTCCTTTGCGAAACAGCCCTTGTGTTGCGTCGATCTTCATTCTTGTTCGTGTTCAACGACCGTCCATTGAACCTAAGCGTCTTCGGGCAGTCCAGGATACTGTATCATCAACATTTCCGGCAACAGTATTTTTCGCATTTTGACCGCATTTCTCCGAGGCTCTGTGGGTAGTAACCCAGTATCCTCTTGCAATTGATGCTTGGTCTTCTGAATAGACCTGTGTGTGAGATCACCCCTAATTTGAAGCAACAGGCTTGCATCCAAAGCGCCCCAACTTAACCCTATCTGGCCTGGGCTTTTTGGGACCTGTCCAGGCCTGGGGGGGGGGGCGAAATGGCTCCCCCTAATTATTTTTCTTATCCCTTGAGCCAGGGGGCTGAAACTTGCCACACTATACCCTTGGGTCAAGCTCTACCAGAAAATGTAAAAAAAATCAAAGACGCTTTAATGACGTCACAGTGACGTCATTTTCAAAAACGGCATTTTTTGGTCGATTTTTCGGTCGGATTTTCCGAATTTTTTGTTTATGCAATTTCTCAGCAAAATCTGCATGATAGATTAGTAAATATTAATGTGATGTGAAATAAAATAGTTTTTGCCCACTTTTCATCGCGGAAAAGCAGAAATTTTGAAGAAATATGACAAAAACATGACTTTTCTGGTACCCCACGTGGCCGGCATCTTCAATTTACCCATGATCCTCTGCTGAGGGGTTATGCAAATGGTCTCAAAATGACCCCAATATGATCAACTATAAAGTCCCGGAGTTTCAGCACTCCATTTTTCGTCGTTCCGGAGATAGCGCAGAAAGTCCCCCCCAGGCCAGGTAGGGTTAAGGAAAACATGCATGACTATGTTAGAACAGTATAGCCTGCTGCCTCTTGAAATGAAGGGCGACTCCACGCATAGTTCCATCGTAAAGACCAAGTGCCAGGTGGAAGAGGATATGGGGTATTACCCACAGAGGCTCGGACAAATGCAGTCAAAATGCGAAAACAGCTGTTCCATGATATGTTACCGATACAGTATCATGAACTGCCAGAAGATGCTCATTGATAATCCATATCGAAAGGACGGCCTTGAACACAAACAAGGACGACCGTGGCCGAAGATCGACACAACACAAGGGTCGTTTCTCAAAGGCGGCTTTTGAATGGATAAGAACTAATATCACACGCGATGCAACTGATACATGGACAATAGCATACGAGAATTGTAAACACGCCCAAAGCTGCTTCCCCAGGTTGGATGTGCTGTACCGTAACCGAGGGGGGTGGGGGGGTCACTCTCCTAGGCTAAATCGACCCCATCATTCCCTGTCTACTAGACTCCATCGACCACGGTATCCCTAACCCCACCTATACGGCTCATGTAGACTTCGGATAGCCCATATATCGCCCAAACATCCCACCATCACGTCACTCAAAACTACATAAATCGTAGTCTACATCCCAAGAGCTGCAAGACGACACCCTGCATTCAAAGTCGACATGCTCAATTCTATGGCTTAGTGTCTAGAGGTGTAGCCGCTTAGTCCCAAATGCGCACGTAATCTGGCAGTTGGCCGTGTTTGCATTTCTCGTATGCTATCGTCACGTGACCCCTTTTCTCTAGCTGCACTCCCCATGCATCTCAAAGGTCTACATAGCACTACTTACCACTGTATCTTAGTGTATAGCGGAGTGAATGGCGCCTATTTCCTGGTGAGCATTCGAAAATGCGGGTTGTAGGCTACTAATGACGTCACAGACGACGTTACAGTCGCCTGGCCTACCTTTTCTGGATACATATCAGGATCTACATGTGTCTCTAGGAACCACTTTTCACCAGTGTTTTGAAATGTATGCAGGGATTGCAGCGATATGCAAGAGGCGGGGAAAAGTTACGACGTCTGGCGAATAAAAAGCAACCATATGACTACAGGAAAGCATTCGTCGACACCTAACATTCAGACTCGAGAATTCGGTAGATTCTCGGATGTAACCTTAGTATCTCAGCCGCGCTTTATTGCAGATGTTCATGTGGAGACAATGAAGTATTCACACGGTTCCTAACACCGGCTTAATCGGGATTATATAAGCTAGCTCGGGAGCTGTGATGACAGATCACCTCAAACAACTCATGTGATATCAATGGATGAGCATCGCGGTCGTCTAATGGAGTAAACGCTTCAACATGGGGTAAAATTTGTAAATGCGAGAGTACTCGGAAAAACCAACCTGTAACTGTCCGTCGTCGTATGGCTTAAATTTCCCACCAAAACAATAAACCTACATATATTTGTCTAGGGACATGTACAGAGGGCGGTCCTCGGGAACTAACAGTCCACCAGTCTACCAGCAGAATCATACCATATACAGGTAATAAATTGGAGCGATATGCAAGAGGTGGGAAAATCTGACGACTAAAAAGCAACCAGATTACTATACAGGCAAGTATTCGTCGACACCTAACATTCAGACTCGAGAATTCGGTGGATTCTCGGATGTAGCCTTAGTATCTCAGCTGCGCGTTTATTGCAGATGTTCATATGGAGACAATGAAGTATCCACACTGCCCCCTAGCACAGGCTTAAGCGGAATTATATACGCTAGCTCGGGAGCTGTAATGGCAGATCAGCTCAAACAACTCATCTGATGTTAATGGATGAGCATCGTGGACGTCTGATGAGTAAACGCATGAGTAAACGATGAGTAAATTTGACTATAATTCCAGTTATTTTTACATATTCTGTGCCTATCTGATATGGTTTAGAAGCTAGAATGGGAGATTATAATTCGGACAATTGCTGGGAAGCCATCGTCATGGCCATTATGATAATATTTTAGGCTTTATCTCGAAATGTCGATTTCAGATGGTAAAACCCACCAAAACATGAGATTGATCTAATCAAAACCCCTCGGCTTTCCCCAAGTGATTGTGACCCATGTGTAGTGTGAATTGGGGAATAGATAGTTCTATGTGGGATGATCAAGATATACCGGTAGTACATTCATGCATATAGGAGAAATAGAAAATTATATATCTGTAAAGGGGCATATCTCTGTAAAATATGGGTCAAGGGGAGCCACTTTCGATAGGCGTCTGACTTAGCACTCTGTAAAATAAGAACCGAGACGAATAAGCTGTACCGAACACGGATCTGCAGATATAACTTGTACATTCAACTACAGATAACAAAATCGGAGATTATTACATCCGAAAGGGGCATAACTCCATAAGCCGAGGCGAGTAATCCTTTCTTGGCTTGTAGAATACAACAATATAAATAAGTTTCCAAAATATAGTAGCTATACCGAACACAGTTCTGCAGATATAGTTGGTCAAATTCAGGCATATAGGACAGAAATAGAAATTAATATATCTGTAAAGGGGCAGAACTCTGTAAAATATGGGTCGAGGGAAGCCACTTTCAATAGGCGTCTGACTTAACACTAGATAAATAAGTGTTGAAAATTTGGTGGTTGTATCTCAAGCGGTTTTGCCTAAAATGCGTTAACGGACGGACGGACGTACGGACAGACGGACGGACGGACGGACGTACATGGCAACGACAATACCCCGAGGCCAAAATGGCCGAGGGGTAACAAGGACGGGGTAGGGGAAAAGAGAGGAACAGATAACCAACGAAAAGGCTCTTATATGACAAGTGGGATATACTAGTGTACTCGTATACTCTCGAAGACTATTATGCGCCAGCAATACTTTTTCCATAAAATACACCGTAATCATATAGGAAGTAGTCCATAGTTTCGGATTATTGTTCCCCCCTCAAAAATTTTAATACAGCAGAGCGCCCGGGTCTGACCACATGATAATTATCCTTCCCTATTTGGTAACCAGTATTTATAGTACCAAGCGTCTGGGTACTACCATTTCTTCAAAATGACATATGCGGATGAGTGACTCGGTTGAGCTATATGGCGAGTCGGGCCGCGAAGTCAACCTTCGTCAGCCTCAGTTTCGTACGTTTTTCAGGTGTTTAACAATAGGGTTATGTTACAAATGGAGTATGTGACAAAAAACGGCATGGTCAACCCCATATTTTGAATAACATTTTTATCTCGCCTCGAGACGGGGAACACTGGGGAGAAATCATATTGAAATCGATTGTCAAGATTTTTCCAGGAAATGAACGAAATATGGCGTATTTTGGATAGATTTTCCAGAAAATATGGAGTACGTTCCGAGGGAAGTAAATTTTTCCCGGGTTAAATTTGCATAACTTGCTTGTATGCTGCAAGATGACCCAAAACCCTCTACTGTCCACCCGAACATGACTGCACGCTACCACTCTGCCAGTGGGCCGGCGCACCATGGCGTCATTTCCGGCAAAAACTGCCCTTAACTTAGACTACACCATGATAGTTTCCTCGGTCGTATTCTACATCACGAGAGTTCCAATAGGGCAGCATACCCGGCCCATTTGGACCCAGGATGGCACCTAGATCGCCCAAACTGGTCTCAGCCAAAAACAATGTCATTTATACACGAGCATTATGACCAGAAAACTTTATGACTATGCATAACGAAAGCTTCAAGATGTATTTGAATGTATTAAGCAACGCCCGAATTTCAAGACATATACATTCTACTAAAGGAGAAACAGAAACAGCAGCTATTCAATTCAATTATTTTGGCGGCCATTTTGGACTTTTTGTTCGACTACAAATTACACTAAAATAAAAGAATTTGCTTAGTCCTATCACGCAATCAGAATAAAACTCTTATTCCAAAGGCAAAACATAGATACTTCAGGAATAATGTATATGCCAGTAAGATTTAGTAGGGTTTGACGGGCATTTTGGAATTTGGCCTCCATGTTGGATTTTTCGATGAATTGCAAATCATTTGAAAGTTAACTGATTATGCGCTGCCTAACATACGAAAAGAAAGTATCGTATTTCTGGTAAGAAAATTGATTTCGTGCACAAATATGTGAGATTCAATGGATAATGGCGGCGATCTTGGCCGCCATATTTGATTTAAAGTTAAATCCAGGGTGGCCTCCATAGCTATATTGAAAGAATATATGCTAAGATGATATAACCAATGAGAAAACTTTGCCAAGAAAATTTCTATTTTTGCCTTGGCTGAGACCTGTCTACCGTCTATTACGGCTGTCATCTTGCACATCAACATATTTAGTTGTCATGTACATGCAGCTCGTGGTTTCTGAGCAAATGTATGTTGCCCTAGACAAATTGACTAGTCGAAATGAAAGTATGGCTTACATGGGAATAACCGTTTTACCACCACTCTATACGTCACATTTGATAATGGTTTTTCTTCAACACTGAAGGCCCAATGTTCATTGTAGATATTACAAAACTGACACTAGTATGCAGGATATTCGCAGCACAAGATTTTGGCTTGCATTAACTCCTCAACAAAAATAGGCAGATACAATGAATTATACAGCTCATTTGCTGGTTCGACATGAACATGGTACAAGGGAATGTCGTGATATTATTTGGACAAACGCATACATATAAGATAATGATTGTACTCACCAGATCTTCCAAGTCCATCTACAACAGATTCCAACTGTGATATGCGGTTCTCCAAAACAGCCTGGAGTTGTGTTCGTTCCTCCGCCTCTCGCATCGCTAATCGCGCGAGAACATGAACCGCCTCACATGATCCAGAAGGCTCGGATGACATGGATGATATGACAATGGAATCCTCTTGACTCGTTCTTCCGTTAGTGGAGTTATGATTAGTACCTGTTGCATGCGCAGACAGGACAATGACGAGTCCTGTTAGCAGCTGTAACAAGCTTGATCGTGTTTTCTCTTCCATAGTGGCTGCCGTCGCTATACACTCAAACTGACGCAGTGTATGTTTAGTATAGTTGTAGTTCACATATGTCTACTGGGAATACCAGGCTACGAGTTTAAATTATACGTTCTCATCTAACTGCGCAGGGCTGATTCGTCTGAGGTAATCAGTTACCGGTATCCTATTTGTTTATTAACCATGATGTATATCTGAGAACGCTGACATCCGGGTTCTGTCTTGTCAGGCTAGGAATAAACAGTTATAATATCTGCCAAATCTTAATCGGTGGTTTGACCCTAACGAGCGATGACGTGTAAATATCCGGTATTGTGACATATGATTTAAACATGCTAAAGGCGGTAATAATCTACGTACATCATTCTAACAGTCTCAAAATATTCATTGACCCTACTTGTAGAAAACTTCATAGATTTGAAAGATTAGTTCAACGGCTTGTAGAGGAGACGCCGATTGAGGTTGGTCGTAAAACGAAAAAGAATTGAATTTTTGCAGTAATCACATGTAGGCATAAAACAGGTTGATCTTTAGTAATCTGTGGACTGTTTCAGTAATCTCATCACTCACAGGCGAAGACATAAATATATAAGCGATTCCAACATGTAAAATAACGGTAATCGTTATTTTGTTAAATTCGCAAATTCTCTTCATAAAACGTCGAAAATATGACCCGTAAACTAGATAACAGCGGAACCCATCAGTCAGATGTATCAAATCTAATTAACAAATGAGTGAATTCGCGATCCAGCAAAACTAAGATCACCATTATATGGCCGTTATATATGGCCTTCACCATTATATGACCGTTATATATGACCCTTTCTCTTATCGGTAATTACACAGGATTACAAATTCCAAATATTTCACAGACTCACTCCCGTCCGTCCATCCATTCCTCAATACATAGAGCAGCAACTCTTTATTCCCCGTATCACTTGTTACCAGTGATTGTTTGAAAATAAGGAACATGATGATGTGGTGTAGTGTATTCCCTTGGCACCCAAGAATCTGTGTGGATATTAACACAAGATTATTTCAACACGATCTTGTGTTCAAGAAACACAAGTCTTGTGTCGAAGATGTACATGTAGTTTAGGCAAATTTTCTCTGTCTCTTAACACGGGAATCACATTTTTAATTCTCCAGCATTTGACCTCGACCCGGTAACATGAGGTCACGAAACTATGTCAGTACGTTTCCGCGGATATTATGAACAAAATACGGGGGTTTAAATAATGCCATATCGACTATACTGGAAGTAACGGGTCAAACGCAAATAAGAGAAGTAGTATATAAAGAGTATCGGTGGTCGTATTGACCTACTTCCGACAGGGGGCGCCACCAATCTTGTAACGATAACGTGACGATCACGTGATCGTAGAGGTCAAGGCCACTATAGTTCCGGCACTTCCGGGCACGTGACCAGAAGTGACGACTGGGGGCATGTATTCGTCCGCGGTGATGTGGTCTGGCGGTGATGCGGTCGCGGGGAGAAGCTTCCGCGGACAAACAGTAGTCCCGAGACTTCAGAAACGCGGGTGGTCGCCTGATTCTGATGGGAAATAAGACGTATAGTTATAAAGATAACCTATAGGTGTTGTTATTATGACGAGTCTAGGATCAATGCGACCACAGGGTCGAGCGTGTCCAGTATATCTCCGCAATAAATAAGCACAAAAAATGGCGGCGCTGCTGTGGAAATTCCCCTGTTGGCACCTTGTTGGCAAGGAAAACAACTCGGTCTAGGCGAAACCTCAGTTGGGCAAATTTCGGGTGATCTCCCCTGATTCGAAAATTTGCATGTTAATCTATACGGGGAATGCATGTATGGGATAGGGGTGATCATATTTTTTTCTTCTTGTGGATTTTACTATGGGGTGTGGGATCTTGTTTTCTTCGTCTTGAGCTGCAGAACACGATGGGAGGGGTCTCAAGGCTAAGCGGTGAAATACTTTGAAAAGTTCAGGTAAGTCTGATGGGGTGGATAGGCCCATTCTGGCTCAGTGGACAATATTTGTTCCACTGGGAAATTACAAGCGTCTAGTCCGTCATCCATAACTCAGCCGTCGTCCATTAGAGAATATCCGCGTCCATAATCCAAAGACCTATTCCATATTTCATATAACAGTATTAGCACCAAATTCAAAAAGACAATCATAGCATACATAAACATAGGCTTGTTTCCTGCAAGAGAGAAGCGGTCAACAGTTTTCAATGATGCCGGCAAGACATCATGATGTTCCAAAAATATCAAATCCGTATCGCTGATCAGTATTCTTAATCCATAATATTCGTTGTAAAGTCGTCATCTAAAGAATGATGTATCTCAGTCACGCTTTGATTGTGACTGTTCATATGAGTACCGTGAGGATCTTGAAGTACATGGGTTCATACGGCCCCTAGCCCCGGGTTAAGCGGAATTAGACACAAGTTACGAAACGTAGCGCCATAGATCTTGCACGCTACGTTCGTATTTGTTATCAGCATGCGATATGTATCGCCAAATTTGAGAAACTTTGAGTGGAGGCGTTTGGTGGAATAGCCCTGTTTCTGTAACAATGTTTTGTGACGTTCATTAAACGTCACATTTAACACAGGATCTAGCAAATGCTACTAAGCGAGATATGTATACGCTATATGCAGGTCCCACTGGAATATTACTGTCCAGAAAGGGATAGTTTACGATGTCGAAATTGTAATCATCTCTTTTGTCATAAAGTCGACGAGAGAATGCCCGCTTCATTTTTATAGAGATATAGATCTAAATATGATGTGCCTGTAGGGCTATCTGTAGTTTCCTTCAAATCCAGTGAAGGTGGATATATATCCTTCACTGCGTCATTTATATAGCGATTATCCACAGCGAGAACATCGTCTATATAGCGTTTGGTGAATGAGAAGAAACGGGCTTTGAATGGATCGGTTTTTGAAAGCGCCTAGTAGTAGTCAAAGCGTAAATGGAGTCAGTTTTCACCCGGATGTAGAGGTCATTTGTGGCGGTCACGTGGCGGGAGGAGAGGTCACGGGGAGTATAGTTCCGGCAGAAGGACCAAAAGCTACCTCCAATCCAGGAGAGTTCCAATTGTTGGAGGGGATGTATTCAGGATGTATTCATCCGCGGTGATGCGGTTTGGCCGCGGTTTTGGCGGTGATTCGGTCTCGGGAAAAAGCTTCCGCGGAGAAAAAGTAGTCCCTAGATAAAATGGTCCGATGGGGTCGAGTGAGGTATCAAAGTGAAGCTTATGTGAAGGGGCATCTAATGGGCTGGGTGTGGGGTTGAACTATCGGCATTCTGCGCATGCGCGGTGGCCGAAGGGTATGAAAATAGCCGTGTTGGAGCTAGGGGAGTGACTCATGGTCCAATGGGGTCGAGTCAGGTATCAAAGTGAAGCATTCGTGAAGGGGCATCTAATGGACTGGGTGTGGGGTTGAATATCGGCATTCTGCGCATGCGCGGTGGCCCAAGGGTATGGAAATAGACGTGTTGGAGCTAGGGGAGCTACTCATGGTCCAATGGGGTCGAGTGAGGTATCAAAGTGAAGCATTCGTGAAGGGACATCTGATGGGCTGGGTGTGGGGTTGAATTAGGGTCATTCTGCGCATGCGCGGTGGCCAAAGGGTATGAAAATAGACGTTTTGAGAGCTAGGGGAGTCCCTAATGGACCAATGGTGTCGAGTGAGGTATCAAAGTGAAGCATTCGTGAAGGGGCATCTCATGGGTTGGATGTGCGGTAGGAATATCATGCGCAGACGCAATGCGGAGCTCTCGTCCAATCAGAAGCGAGTATTTCAAATCCGTCACAGAGCTCTCGTCCAATCAGAAGCGAGTATTTTGACCCGGTGCATTATGGGGCATATCCAAGATGGCGGCACGTATGTTCAAGACGGCGGCACATCCGGTGTCGAAAACTGGCCATTTTGTCGGGCTGTGGTCACCAAGTGTCGAAAACTGGACCCTGTATGGGTCCCGCTAGACGTTTTGGAGCTAGGGGCGTCCCTAGTGGACCGATGGAGTCGAGTGAGGTATCAAAGTGAAGCATTCGTGAAGGGGCATCTGATGGGCTGGATGTGGGGTTGACATATCGGCATTCTGCGCATGCGCGGTGGCCCAAGGGTATGAAAATAGCCGTGTTGGGGTGTAGGTGGGCCCCTAGTGGGTCGATGGGATCGAGTGAGGTATCCATGTGAAGCCTAGGTGAGGGAGTTACACTAGGCTGTCGTATCCATTCTGCTGCGCAGGTCACGTGGGGGTTGTGACGTCACTTCCGGGTTTTTCACTAAAACTACCTCCAAACCCAGAAGAGTTCCAACGTTCAACCCTCCGGGTTTTGTTTTTCCCGCCCCCGCCCCGGCGCCCCGCAGCGCGCGCGCGCGTCATCACCGGCAGTGCGTGCGCGGGTCAAAAGGTCACATCCTGATTTCATTGGCTCTCTATTTTTACTATAGTGCTCTTGCATTCTAACCTTGATGGGTTACATTTTGGCCCCATCCTACACCACTGATTTCAGTTTGACGGAATCTCCACATTGGGCATTGATGCATTA
>JAVTVY010035969.1:0-17038 GCA_036873755.1 Hanleya hanleyi
TGTCCGCTTATCGTAGGTGTAGTGATCGCGTCGGGGTAGCCACTGGTCCCGTTCCGCCTCATATTGCGCCCGTAACTCGGGTTTGACGAGAGACTCCCAGTCCGGGTGGGAAACGGCCATGTAGGCCGAATCTGTGTCCATTTCTATGAGTTGCCAGTCTGAGGGGTGAAAATATACACCCATAAAATCATAGATGAATTCCAGCATCCTCAGCTTGGCCACCTGATAGACCATACAGCCAATTTGGAGGGGTAAATTGTACCGGATAGTGTTCTTGGCTGAAGTGACTTCATAAGTATCGTCATCGATCACGTCCACGGATCGAAACAGCGGGGAATTGACTTTTTTGCGAGCTTGGGTAGTCGTGCAAATGTTCACGTTGACGTGCTTATCCTGGTTCGTTACCGTTTTTCCATAATAACCATTGCCAGTGAGTTTCCAACATTCAGCCATGATGGCCTGACTCGGGTCTTGATCACCTTGACGACGGGCCTTCGTCACGAGCTCCGCATTCTCCGCAAAACAAGCCTCAGGTACGTACTGGATTACCTGATAGATTTGAGTAATTTCCAAACCGTGCTTCATATACCACTGGAGTAAGGGGGTACCCAGCAAGATTTTATCCCCCCACATACTTCCAATTAACATGCGGCGAGGTTTAGGCAAACACTCGTGTTGCTCCGCATAGGCACCCATGGTCTCTCCAATGTCAGACCGACCCACCAGCGTGTTCTTGAAGATAGGCGGACACTGGGCGAAGAGGGACTTGAGAGTGTCGGGAACATGCACATCACATTCTACAAAGCCGTAGAGCTGACCCGAACGAATGGCGTCCAACATCTGGGGTAGACTCAGCAATCGCCGACGACTCAAGGGATATTCACGCTCTTTTAGGAACCGTTGTAAATGAGGTAGGGCCTGACACATGGTGTGGAATTCACACTCCCACATCTCTATGAGATGGAATCCTCGCTCTTTGACATAATCTCCGTTGACCACTACTTCGCCCCGTAATTCTTGTGCCGATTTTCCACGTCGATCATTGAAGCGTCCAGCGCTGAATTCGCATTCGTGGCCGTGCCAGTAACACCCATAAAATTGGAATACAGTGGGTGTGCCTTGAACAAGGGCAAACCCATCGACGGGAAGTCGGCGATCTCCTATCCGCTTCTCTGTGGCGTTGGTGTGGTGACGAATATAAATGGCCCGTCGATAGGCTTCCCAATCTAACCACTGGTCGGCGAGATGCTTGTACGGCATCCGTTGCGGTGTAAAATGCCTACCTTCTGCCATCCAACGTGTATAATGCCCACTGGGCATAGGTTGTGCGAGCGACCACAGGTACAAGGCATTGGCGTCAAAACCGATGATTTTGGCACACGGTTTTCCACTAGGGAGAGTAGTCACATCCTTCTCATGGTAGCGGTGGAAAATAATACTGGGGCCACCCACAATGTTCCGCTTCAAACAATCGTGCATGTCTGCATCTTTTTTTTGAATCAGTGAAAAGTACGTAGGACACTCTTGAAACAGATGGCGAAGCGCCAGGCCCGGTAAACTTAAGCACTCCTTGAAGATGTCCACATGCATTTGTCGCCGGAAAAGTTGCACCATTTTCTCGGCCGCTTCGAGAAAGGGCACGACGTCTAAATTGTTGTACCACACCAGGAAATCACGCAACGTCTTCATGCTGTGGCAGTTCCACACTTGTTGGAGTTCGATGTAGGTGGCCTCCGGCAGAGCTTCTCCTTTCAGGTCATTGTAAAACGCTTCCCGGCAGGGCAACTGGGTGTCTTCTAAGCGGTCCAGGCTCGTCATATAGCTGTAAGGAAAGTAACCTTTGGTTTGTGCACAGTCATAGGCCTTGACCCACTGGTCATAGCTACAATTGGGAGCTAAATAGTTCCGTACATCGAGGAAATGCAGTGATGTGGTAGTGAGGGCCATGTGGTTGTTGATCTTCTTGATCACCGACTTGAGGGTATGGGACTGCGCTAAGTAAGGGTAAAGAAATTCCTTCACCATGTTCAAGTCGTATCGCCCCGAATTGAAGCCGAGCACCGGTAACTGACCTAAGTATTGAAGGAACCGTAATTTCAATTTCTCCGCATAAGGTTTAGGTAATGGGACATCCTGCGACTGTAGAGGCGGGGACGGCTGGGACTCGCACTCGGACTCTTCATCGTCGCTGAACGCTACACCCGGTTCAGGAATGCGGTCGTCCAGCTGGGTCAGTACGTCGTCGAACTTGGCCACCAACAATTCCGTACTGGCCGCACTGACTCGCTCTAAATAGTCCATCATACGGGTGATCAACTCATGGGCTTCTCCCGTTGACACGAAACACACCGGTACAGCGTCATAGCCAGGTACATTGGATGAAATGCTGACACTGAGGGGAATATGTCGCTGTGTCCACTGCGTTTTAGCCGAAAACAGGTCCATGGGCTCCAACAGGGCCTCAAAATCATAGCATGCCCGGTAGGGAAAATAACGGTCCTCTTCCGGTATGATGATACCCTCATCGGCCAGGTCCTGAAAAATAGTCGGTGTATTATGATACACTCCACCCGGATAGACTCGCTTGACACTGTTGTCACACATTTTCTCGTGGTGATGTAAGTTGAAAGACCGGTTAAACACACGATGGCATTGGGCACAACTGAAAGACTGAGCGTACAGGCTCATATTGGTAATGAGCGAAAAATGACTCACGCCATTGTCATCGAACACATTCACTTTCATCGTAGCAACATACCGTTCTGTGGATCGCCGAACCAATTCAGCCACAAAGGTGTCGTCATCCTCCCGTCGTAATCGATAGACAAAGATATTAATACCAAACAGGGACTCCACATCATCCAAATGCTTGAAGGGGACACCACGGAAGTGCCGCTTATCCATGCCGTGCTGCTCTAAATATTCCTCCCAATAGCCATCGGCCACTGTGTCACAAGTCTTGGGGTCACACTCGTCCACATGCACGGCCAAACACCGAAACAGACATTTCCGGTCTTTGTAGGGACCCTTGAGCCCTCCTGTTAATGCATACAGGCCTTTTCGAAGTAGCAACCACGAGGGGAGTTGTACAGGAGTAGCACCGATCGGGTGATCTCGCATTTTCGTAACGAAAAATGTAACGTTAGTGACCATTTCCACCAGCCATTGGGTATTGGGGCGTTGCAACCGAGCCCATTCCAATGGATCCAACGTAGTCAATTGATCGATGAGTGGCTCCTGAGAAATCGCATCCGTCACGGTGAACGGCTGATCAAACACATAGGTATTATTGCTGGGATAAAAATACCGCAGTTGGTCCGTCTCTTTGTGCCGTAAGATATACCCAAATGTGACATTCAACTTATAGGCTGTCACCTGATCTTTGAAAATGTTCTCGGCATAGGTAGTGAGATACGTGAGACCGAAAATTGTATAAATCCAAAAGACGACGATCACGATGACAACAATGGCGTATGGTAGCCCAGTGTCGTTGATAAATGGCCCTGACACCCACATCTTCAGGCAAGACTTCAACCGGAGGTGCTGCTGGGTCCAAGGGAAAATCTTCTCCACGTCTCATGCTTTTCATACAAGCGGATAGGCAAGCCAGACAGAAATGCAGGCAGGCAGGCAGGCAGGCAGGGAGGCAGGTCAGGTAAGTCAGATTGAATACACCCTTACCCTAAAAAATGAACTCCTTTTATAGCCAATTTCATCTCATTTGCATATTTTCAACCGAGAACAGGCCACCATCTTGAACACGACCACCCTCACCCTAGAAAAACAAGCCACCATCTTGAAAACGACCACCCTAACCTAGAAAAACAAGCCGCCATCTTGAAAAACGACATATGCAAATGAGAGAGAGAGAGAGAGGGGAAAAGCTCGGGGATCGGGAAACGGACACCGACCACCCCCACCCTACAAAAAACAAGCCAACATCTTGAAACCGACTACATATGCAAATGAGCGGGGGAAAACCCATCACACACACAAACAAGCCGCCATCTTGAATATGACCACCCTAACCTAGAAAAACAAGCCGCCATCTTGAACATATGCAAATGAAGAGGGGGGAAAAACCCATCACACACACAAACAAGCCGCCATCTTGAATACGACCACCCCTAACATACAAAAACTAGCCGCCATCTTGAAACCGACCACCCCTAACCTAGAAAAACTAACCGCCATCTTGAATCAACACCAATGAACCCTAACAAGCCGCCATCTTGAAACCGACCACCCCTAACCTAGAAAAACTAGCCGCCATCTTGAATCAACACCAATGAACCCAATAACCTCATTTGCATAGACTCACGCATGCGCATACACTCACGCATGCGCATCAATCACCTCATTTGCATATTGTACTCCTCATTTACATAGACTCACGCATGCGCATACACTCACGCATGCGCATACACTCACGCATGCGCATCAATCACCTCATTTGCATATTCTACTCCTCATTTACATACACTCACGCATGCGCATACACTCACGCATGCGCATACACTCACGCATGCGCACACATACAATCACCCCTCATTTCCATAAATACTCCTCATTTACATTGACTCACGACATGCGAACCCCCCCTATGCCAACCCAATTATTCACTCCGCGCATGCGCAGTGAGGCGCTAAAAACTCCAGATGCTTACACCCTACTACTCCCGGGGCTACCAGACACAGCTAGAGGAATGTCGATCCTGAGTAAACTTGCTCAGTTAGGAAGGGTTAAACATGCGGACTAAGGGGTGTAATCTGACTGATTTGGTTAACTCAAAATGTTAGCATTGATAATTGAATCTTTAAATACGCTTATTTATCGACACTCGAGCATGAATAAAATAGATTGTACTGTACCGGTGAATTTGACAATCTACTTTTACTGACATTTATATATTATATTCTGTTGACAGAGCGAAAAAAAGATTAAATAATTTGACACTTGGCTCATTTGGCATTTTATATTTGATCATATCTTCTTTTTGCAGAATGAAAAGAGGATTGCGTAATTTGACACTTGGCTTGTAAAATTGCCTTTTATACCGGTATTTTATCACATTAAATTCCAGAATGAAAAGAAGATATTCAGGGTAAACAGATTTCTGTCCGTGTGTCATATTATGTCAAACTCCGGATACGTCTATTAAAGCTGGAACCCCAACATAGCAATAATTATTAACGTTAGATTCGACCATCAATAAGCAGCGGTCGCCTCACTTCATGTTCACAAGCACCCCCACACACATGATGAATTAACAAGAGATGGTACGATAAGGCGGGGGTTTGGCCTATACGTGGTGCGGTTGAAATCGAAAAAATAAAATGCCTCGAAATAATTGTGTTTTCATGTAACGACAAGAGGAAATATATGTACACAATATGTAAAAGTTCTACCTCGACTGCGTTATCATTGTAGTCATGACATAAAATTGAAATCCGCAGAATGTGCTATTTCGTGAAAAAAGGGGTCTAAATCGAGTCATTTAAACACACATTTAGACAAAAAGATCAAAAAGATTTTCCAGCAGTGGAGAAAGAATGCCACCACAGATCAAGTTAAATGGCGTTTTGGTCCAAGGGGTCCTTCATGTCTAAATGTGCATTTGAATGACTCGAGTTAGACCCATTTCTCACGAAATAGCACATGCTGCGGATTTCAATTTCATGTCATAACTACAATCGTAACGCAAAACGAGCTAGAACATATTGTGTACATATATTTTCTCTTGCTGTTACATTAAAACACAATTATTTATAGGACATGTTATTTTTTCGATTTCAACCGCACCACGTATAGCCCAAAATCCCGCCTTATCCTACCATCTCATTTCTGGACCCCAACCACCAAAAACACACTAATGACTCCCATCGATAATTGCCCGAGGAATTCAGTTGTGTTTATTGGAAAAATCCAACACGCAGATGTATTCATTATGACTCATCATCCAGACGTCGGCAACCCAGAAGAGTCATCTTGAAGAGCCTGGTTCCATACATCGTTAAAGGTATCCGATTGAACTCTCAGTGATGGCTTCGTCGATACCAATATAGTACAATGCCAATTTTAGCGATAGGGTCCACATGATATATAAAATTGAGCGCCTCAGTGGATTTAATTTGTAATTTCAGGCCTTTTTTATTTGTGTGGCTCATCTCAAATGTAAGTCAAATTCATCTCAAACACGCTGTGTCATGAAAAGCGTTATGTCCACGTATATATAACAATCGGTGAAGGCGGCGAGCGACGGATGTCGGCACCTGTACAAGCGCTACAAATCATATGGAATTCCACTGAATATATCTGAATAATTCCATACTTACAGAAACATTATGTCAGAACATGGACGTTGTCGGACCAAAAATACAGCAGCACACGAGGATAACCGTCCCGGACGGTCGACGCATACAGATCTGGATAAATCAATATGTTGCCTGATATTTCTATCCAATTTAAGCCAGGTGTTGGAAGACATTACTTAGCTATTATTTATATTAAATTATGAAGGATGTATGCGTATTTTTTCTTTTAGACGGAAAATTGTAGGGTGTAAGTTGAGATTTTGACATTGATATGAGAGAGAGAGAGACATTATAGAAAGACATTTTATGTAAAATGGCAGAGGTAAAACGATCTAGAGCCAAAAGGGATAGATTCTATGTTTTCTGGGAAAACATGGTCCAAAAATAGATATAGTGTGGAGGGTTTAATTTCTGAACTCCCAAGGGCAGACTTGCCTCGACCCCCTACGCAGACACACTCTACAACCCAATGTGTTTTACACTGCTGATAAGCCAAGTTCGATTTTGTTAAAACATTCAGTGAGTGAGGGTACAGATATATAAACATCGGTAACGGTTCTAACAGATTTAACACGGGTGCAAATGTGTAAATACTTTGATTAGAGCTTCTGTTTTCATAAACGATATAACCCGTACCAAAGGTTTGTGGCTTAAATCACTTATCGAGTGATGTTCCATTAAGGTAGTATAATTAGATGGCAAAGAATGGATAGTAACCCCAATGCCTTGCCACCTACTATTAGGTTAAGAGCTTCTTTGTTCTTTTGAACCGTATGGTGAAATGGAAAATGTTTTATTGAATATATACAGCTATACTGGTTTGGCGACAACTGCTCTCTGTTGAACGGCTTTAAATGGCAATGGACTACTTTGTCAGCAAAGCTGTTAAAGACAACACATGATTCTTCACCCTTAGGTTATCAGTAACGGTCTATTTCAATCTGGATAATGGACTTCTATCGAATTCGATACCGGTAGTTGGTTGATTTCTTTTCTTCAACATACTATGGATGAGACAATACTTTATGTTGCCACCTTGACTGAAAATAATTTCTTCTGACGAGTCTCTGCGATAAGTTGCCATCTTGACTGAAAATCATTTCTTCTGATCGGAGTCTCTGCGATAAGTTGATGGATAAATGATTCTGAATTCAGTCTATCGTCGCCATCCTCAATACACACAGGTATATTCGATTTTGCCCGACGAATCGTGGCCAGGGATGACACGTGTGGCTTTAACCCTATCTGGCCTGGGCAATTTGGGGTGTATCGTAGCCTGGGAGAGGGGACGGAAATACATCCTATATATTTTCGCTATCCCTAAGGCTAGAGCGCTAAAACATTTCGGTATACTCATTCCCTCGGTTTGAAAATAGTTCCGCATTGGGTCTAATAATTAGCTAATCGTTGTTCATACTCCATGTAAGAATCACCAGATAATACATACAATAGCCAAGTCTGGGGACAACAATATATCTAGAATTGAGCCTTTCCAGCTGCACAAAGACTCAGACAATAGCTTCCTACATGAAGTATCTACCCTAATCCTGAAGCCGGACATGAATTCGGATGTGTTATACAATGAACGCTGTGACAAGGATCGCTATAATACAAAAACAAATTGAGATAAAAAAATTAATGGACAGCAAGTCATTGTCAAGATCATAACCTTCAAACGTAATTTTATTTTTTCCCGATTTTTACAACCTCGTTTTCCGGGTATCGATAGTTTACCAGTCTTCGATAATCAATCCTAATTGATATGACATAGTTGTTCAAACGTACACATGCACCGTCTAAGATGTGGCATCTTCACATTTCAAGTTCAATAACAAACTTACTTTCCGTCATTTACCTTGACCACGGAGGTCTAATTTATATATCCATGCCTTGACCTGACGAAAATGTTCAAACCGTAAACGCACGTGATCATACAGCCAATGAAGACACGAGCTTGCCAACACCGTGCAGTGAGGATTATCTGTGATGTCTGTGTGATATCCAAATATAGTATCAGTATGCTACCGGTACTTTCAGCAGACTTTCGTACAGTTATTCAGTAAACCATTGGAACAAATTCTACTGTTAACATCGCTGAAATGTCATTTGTGCTTCAGTCTGCCGTATACCGCTCTTCTCCTAATTTGTCCGCTTTTTAGAAGAAAATCATGTCGACCAAGTGAGTCGGCTATCGCTGCTGCAGTAAAACGGTAACATTTTGAACTGCACAATCAATATTATTTTCAAAGCACTTTCCCCTCATTGAGGTTACTCAAACGCATCGATGGAATCCGATGCCTGTTGAAGGTATATACCGTTCAAGAACATGCAGACAGAGTTACTTCTCTGCATGCATTCTCCGTGCAGTGGTGTTACTTCTCAACATGCATTCTCCAGGCAGAGTTACTTCTCAACATGCATTCTCCGTGCAGTGGTGGTACTTCTCAACATGCATTCTCCAGAAAGAGTTCTCAACATGCATTCTCCAGGCAGAGTCACTTCTCAACATGCATTCTCCAGGCAGAGTCACTTCTCAACATGCATTCCCAGTGAGTGTTACTTCTCAAGATTCATTCTCCGGGCATAATTACTTCTCAAAATTCATTCTCCAGTCAGTTATTCCTCAATAAGCATTCTCAAGGTAGAGGCAACATGCATTCTCTGGACAGAGATACTTATCGACATGCATTCTCCAGGCAGAGATTCTCACCAATCTTCGATAATGCAAACTGCCTTTAAAACCATCCTTAAATCACACTGGAACAAAACTTGATATGAATACCATCTCACTCGCCTATAATGTTGAACAATTAGTGTTGAACACATTTAAAATGTTTGGAGGAATAAGACTTCAGAGATGCTGTGGTGATAAGTCTCATTGCATCCGCTTGGAAAGTATTTTGCACAAGGTGGCTTTAACATCAACGTCGCCCGAATGGCATCTACCCGTCACTGTGTGTATGTATGGAACTGGCACGACAGTCCGGACCAAAAGCTAACACAGTCGAATAAGAAATCACCCAGTAAGCACATACGGAACATATAATTTGTTATAATCCAATGCCAACATCAGAGGTTTCTCATGTAGCCATGGCGCATTTTGGATCTCCATAAACGTAATACTGGCATGTCACATGCGAGAAGAACTACCCAATAAAATAGCACGTTTCACGAAGAAGGTCCTCTTTCTCGGGCTTTTTTCTCAACAGTCACAGTGGTATACAGTGTAACTGGGACCGTATCAACATGTATACATACGTGTTATCAGTATTCTGATGCGCGATAATCCGTGGTATCCAGCGCCAGGACTACTGAATCATACATCACACGAAGATTGTCTTGGCAACAGGGCTATCCAATGAAAGCACAGGTTACATGAAACTGACCAAACGAATGTATCCAATCAGCTGACCTTTAACACTGTATACAAGATACTCACAACCAAGAATATCCAATGAAATGGCACATTACATGAACAAGAGGATCCCAGAACTGTAACAGATAGTCTGATTGCGGTGAGATTGTTGTGTGGCACTTCTTTGTTACAGTAGGGCGTATTACAGCACGAGGAGCACACCTGGAATTAAAAAATGTGGAGTGTTAAATTCTATTTTACTTGAATGGCACGTTATAATAAAAATGTTGCTTTACTAATGACGAAGTCCCGATAACTTGGAATACTACAGGTTTTCACTCCTCAGTCAGTCCAGACCCCAGCAGTCTGCGTCACTCTGGATGATGTGTATTAGTTCCCCTATATTTTTAATAGATGACAAAGTACACAATTTACCTCCCTTCGTAAATGTTTCCAAATTTAACACGCCTACAATTGTACTATTATAAGCACATTATCTCAATCTTCAAGCATGAAACTTGAGTGAAGCATATCGCTTATTTCTGCCACTGTAGCCAGTACAAAACGATTCCCTATATATAATAGTAAGCATAGGAGGACTGAAAAGTACTACGCAAAGCTACCCAGACTGTCGATGCCTGGAATAACCGAGACATGAAAACCAGTGGTATATGGTATCCCAGGATAGCGGAACTTCGCCATTGGTTCGGTTATACATGTTTTGTGGTGAATACTTATGAATGTGATTTATTAAGGTTGTAGAAGTAACATAGCATAAACAATATTATCATACCTTTGTGTTTCCTATCACGTGACAGCCCACGTGATCATGAGTACACTCCATCGGAAGGACACAGCGTTTCTCCACTTGTAAACTATTACCAGTTACAACATTGAATGTGTGAGCAGTCTGACATACGGTTTTATCTACACGAAGAAAAAACAACATTTAAGAAAAAGCTGGTGATTTGAATTAATATCTTATGCCAGGTAACTATAACTTAATACTTTCATATTTTGATGTAGTGAATAAGGGCAGAAGTAGTTGTAATCTCATCTTTGTTTCAGTTGTATATCTGAAACCAATCTCTGACTGGACGGTGAAAATTTTAAACTTGAAAAAGAGTAATTTTGCTCAATAAATAAGAAACAAGCTAACATTGAACGTTTCAAACATGTTTTCAGTGCAGGCGGACCTCGATTCTGAACGAAGGCCCTCGCAGACTGATGAATTGTTAATTACTTATTAGAAATAAAACACTATGTAGTTTTCACCGGAAAATAAGTGAATAATAAGGGTACAGGCATGACGCGGTGCACAGTGTTTTATTTATTTATTTTTCTAGAATACACTGCGAAAAATATTTTGTTGTTTTAACACAATTTTGTGCTAAAATGGCTTCAACACAAAATGTTTTGTGTTGAAATCAACATGGTTTTGCGTTAAACTTAATATATCAACACAAAATTGTGTTGATTCTTAATATGCAGGCTCTATTTCCGTTGTGAGTTCCCCCCCCCGCCCCCCCCCCAATCACTACCATCGCCACCCATATACAGGAAAACATACTTCAAACTAAAAATATCCCTTTAGATAGTTGCCATCAGATGAAAGTACTTACTGATTGGACAATATCGGTCAGGTGCCCAGTCATTACATTCCGCGTTACTTCCCTTATTAGGACATGTCCAACACGTGATTCCTAAGAGAAAACAAGGTAGATATCAATACTTTAACATTGATGATCAAAAAATAACACGCATGTAACTGGCGAGATCAAGAATAGTATGTCTTATTTTGTTTTACAGAATTTCAGCTATCTTGTATAACAATACATTTCCACAAAATCACTAGAACTAGTCTATTTCTATACTAAACTGTTCAGCTTATCGGTTATTTGGACATACCTGCTTCCTCGGCAATGATGACGTAACTAGTGACGTCAGAGAAATGTAACCACACCGCCAGAACGAAGAAGATAATGAAACTCGAATATGTCAAATCAGTGGCCATGACGTCGCAGCTCGTGCTTTCGTTGTATTTTGTCGCGGGTCCTTCGTGTAGGGTTAAACAGTTCCAACCAATATTAGGCAATCACAAGCGGACTGTAGATAACCGAGTCTCCGACAGATCACTCAGTTTGCTTTTCTACAACGGAAAAGGTGACATTTCTCATCAGTGTGATTTTCACCTCCGTCCGTCGATCAGACGGAGGTCTAGGAGAGCAACGTGAGTAGTATATAAAAGGCAAATTCCTTAGGATTGACCTACTTATTTGTTCCCCGGGTAAAATTTAAGGGGGAACTTTGTGAGGCTCTCTACGGGTGGGGTATGTGGCAGAGCTCTTGGTGGGAACTTTTCAACATCCGCAAAGTACACATAAACTGATGACGTCATCACGATTATTCCTCTGCGGTGATGCGGTCATGTCTGGCGGTGATGCGGTCGGGGAAAAAAGCTTCCGCGGAGAAAAAGTAGTCCCTAGACTGGAAATACGCTGCATGGTCCGATTGGGTCGAGTGAGGTATCAAAGTGAAGCATTCGTGAAGGGGCATCTGATGGACTGGGTGTGGGTTGAAATATCGGCCTTCTGCGCATGCGCGGTGGCCGAAGGGTATGGAAATAGCCTTTTTGGAGCTAGGGGAGCCCCTAGTGGACCGATGGGGTCGAGTGAGGTATCAAAGTGAAGCATTCATGAAGGGGCATCTAATGGACTGGGTGTGGGGTTGAAATAGCGGCATTGTGCGCATGCGCGGTGGCCCAAGGGTATGGAAATAGCCGTGTTGGAGCTAGGGGAGCCCCTAATGGTCGAATGGGGTGGAGTGAGGTATCAATGTGAAGCCTAGGTGAAGAGGCATTCAGGCAATGGGGTGGGTGCATGTAAAATTTTTCCTGAAAAAAAAAAACGGAAAACGGACTTTATCGAAAAACCTGGGAAAATGCCTATATGGGGTATGGGTGGTATATAGGTCGCCGGGCTTAACGGGGCTAGCCTGTCAATAGAGTTATCTCCCCCTAGTTCCAGGGTGGGTGTATGTAAAAATTTTCCTGAAAAAATACGGAATACGGACTTTATCCTAAATTACGGGAAAATGCCTATATGGGGTATGGGAGGTATAGGACCATCCTGGGAAACCTACTTCTCGACATTTGCGGTAGGGTTGTGGGGTCTCGTTTTACTCGTCTCATCATTTAGAACATGATAGGAAGTGTCCCCGTGCGAATCGGTGAAATTTTTGAAAAAAGTCACCGAACCCCATATAGTCCCATACTGAGGGTATAGGATCAATGTTTGTCCCCCTGGGAAACGTACTTCTATACATTTGCGGTAGGGTTGTGGGGTCTCGTTTTACTCGTCTCGTCATTTAGAACATGATAGGAAGTGTCCCCGTGCGAATCGGTGAAATGTTTGAAAAAGTCACCGAGGCCTGGTTAGGCCCATAGGCCTATACTGCATGGCTATGGGTGTATAGGTCCATACGGGGTGGACATGTTGGAGTCTAGGTGAGTCCCTCATGGTCCAATGGGGTCGAGTGCGGTCTTATTTTGAAGCTCTCGTGGAGGAGCACTTGACTACACTAATGGTTCGTCTGTGTTCAATAGTCTACGCATGGGCAGCCTGGCCCGTAGTATAGAAAACAGGCATTTTGGGTGCTATGTAGGGGTGTGTTTGGGATAGAGATGGGCTATTCACGGTTCGAATGGGTCGTGTGAGGTGTCAAAGTGAAGCTTGTGTGGGGTAGAGTCAGAATGGTGTTTTTTTGAATGAAAGTCGCGTCAATCTGCGCATGCGCAGTTGGTTGTAGTAAGTAAAGTGGCCATTTTGGGGCAGTACATGAAGGTATTTGGGGTCGAGATGGGCTATTCACGGTTCGAATGCGTCCTGGAAGGTGTCATGTTGTAGTTCTCGGGGTGTACATACCGATTTGAGGGATGTTCCCGTCATCTGTGACGTCATCAGTGACGTCATCGGTACGAGTAGTAGCGAAAGTGGCCATTTTCGGGCAGTGAAGGAAGGTATTTGGGGTCGAGATGGGCTATTCACGGTTCGAATGCGTCGTGTGAGGTGTCATCTTGTAGCAACGTCCGCCAACGCCAAGCTCAACGCTTCAACGCCCTGGTGAATTAGCCCAAAAGCTCTGATTTTCATGGAATTGTCATTAATTCATTGGAAATGCAGTGACACCCGTCAACGCTCATAGTTACGCCTTAACGCTCTAGCATAACACCATGATATAGACCGGAGAGAGAACAACAACAACAACAAGGATGACACATGAGAGAACAACAAAAACAACAATTTTTTTTTTCATATAGTTTATTTTCCCCTCCATCATAACATACCCACGCTGGGGGAGCCGCGTTGGGTATGTTTACAATTCAAGAAAGACTCTTGTCCAATCAGAGACCACCATTTGCATGTCATGTCCGTTCTTGCCCGTTAGATGTATTCTTGTCCAATCAAAAGCCGCCATTTCAGAGAGTTCCGTCTTCGGCCATGTTCGCTCTGAACCGTTTGTTCTAATCATCGTCAGGCAGGCCTGGATATTCATCGGGCAGCATGTCCTGAAACAGTTGTTTGCGCATTCTAATCGCATTTTCCAGGGCCTCTGTGGGTGGTAAACCCATATCCTCTTCCAAGTGACGCTTGGTCTTCATGATGGACCTGTGCGTGGGGTCCCCTTTCATTTCAAGCGGTAGTAAGGTATACTGTTCATAGATCGCCATGGCTGTTTTCCTGATGCGGGGGCGCATTTGGGTGTACGTCTGTTGTAAATTATCCTCTCCGGCGTCCTCGATCGCTTCAGCGTGAGTATTGATAGCTGCTGTCACAATACGATCCCAGAAGGTAGGTTCTGCCTCACTTTCCTGGGATGAAGGCTGATTCTCTGAGGTCAAGCTCTCCATATCAGTAGATAGACTGTCAGCCATCTTGGATTCGGTATCAGTCGATGCACTCTCATCAATCTCTGTATCAGTATCTGCCTCAACGGGCTCCTCGGCGTCTTCAGTCCCATGTATATTTTTCTGGTGTCGCATCATATCGTAATGTCTGGTGAACGTGCGTTCACACTCAGAACAAGTATAAGCCATGTTGACGGTTGAACGACGACTGTGCGTGTTTTGGGAATACGCTCGCTTTTATAGACAGTAACGCCCATCAACGCTTAGCTCAACGCTTCAACGCCCTGGTGAATTAGCTCAGAAGCTCTGATTTCATGGAATTGACACCAATTCATCGAAATGCAGTGACGCTCGTCAACGCCCGTCGTTGCGCCTTAACGCTCGTCTCAACGCTTTAACACACTTTCTTAATGCTTTAACGTTGTTTAATGATGCGTTCGAACAAATGTTTCTTTTGTGCTATTGCTCTGACATACGCCGCTTTCCAGTTCATGCCCGAGGTTTTCAACATCGACGCTGTTCTTTCAATTTCCATATGGACTGGGTCCTTATCCAACAATTTCATATGGGTCAGTAAGTCGACATACTGCTGACGTAAAGCCCGTCGTAGTCTGGGTGCCAATCTGTTATGGGCTAAAATTGCAGCTTCCTCTTTCGAATACCCTTTGCATTGAAACTTGTTTCCTGTGGCCTCCAAAATCTCGCCCATCTCGGCGTCCATACTTTCTTTGAACAAATCCTTCCATAGCCTCGAGTTCACGTTATGTTCTTCAACCTCGTGTTGGGCCTTCACGGTTGGGTGATATTCCGGGACTGATGGTATGAAGCGGACCCGCTGTATGGGGGTGGGCTGCTGCTGCTGCTGCTGCTGCTCTGCCACGAGTGGACTCGGCGCATGGTGTAGGGGTATATGCCGTTGTGGTGATTCCTCGCCGGGTAACAGGTGGGTCGTCAGCCGACGATCTTCGGGGGTATGGGCTTTTAAATCTACGAACAGGTAGCCGTACGGACGAATTGTCGCTTCTTGAAACGCCCGCATAAAATGGTCAATGTTCTGAGGATAAATTCGACTACCAAACACACGGATTTGTGCTCTGTCAATGGGATTGGAGAACAACACAAAGTATTGGCAGTTCAAGGCAATATCTCTGGACGCCTTCCCTTGAGGAAAGAGATTCTGAGTCAAATAGATGACGGACAGATTGCGATGATGGGACCCTTTGGTGAATAGGTCGGCGATTTTCGAATTGTCCTTGGCCGCTCTCATCAGATCATCGAGAACTACCACGTTGGTCTGCTCGGAATCGAAGTAATAGGGTTCGTCTATGTCGTGAGGAATTCCTGGGACAAAGCTCACATTCTGTAACCTCAACGCCACCAACGCCACCACCAACGCCACCAACGCCACCACCGGGCGTCAACGCCCGGTGGTGGTGGTGGTGGTGGTGGTGGTGGTGGTGGTGGCCGGAACTGACCTTTGACCCCGGCGCGCAAAGGTTTCCACCGCACGGTGGAAACCTTTACACCGCGCGCGCCGGGGTCAAAGGTCAGTTCCGGCCACCACCACCACCACCGGGCGTTGACGCCCGGTGGTGGCGTTGGTGGCGTTGGTGGTGGCGTTGGTGGCGTTGATGGTGGCGTTGGTGGCGTTGGTGGTGGTGTTGGTGGTGTGCGGTGGTGGCGTTGGTGGAGTCGGTGGTGGTGTGTGTGGTGGTGGTAGAGTCTTTAAATGTAGGAATGAACATGTGTCCATCATCAGTCCATATGTATTGGTCGACTGATGAACATGTCGTGTACGTGTACGTTCTGTGAGAGAGCATTCTCTCGTCGCGATAATATGCTCAGGCACATTCAACGCAAACACAACCAAGAGACACAGCCGAGTCCCGCTATAGGTCCAACAAGAGCAGTAGAGCATCCCTATACGATGACGGTGAGCGGCCCTACAGGGTGTGGAAAGACATCCTGGATGATGAAGTTCTTAGAGGGAGGTGTGGCAACCCCAGCTCCGACACGTGTTGTTTGGTGTTATAGCCAATGGC
Source organism: Hanleya hanleyi (assembly GCA_036873755.1). Classification (NCBI taxonomy): domain Eukaryota; kingdom Metazoa; phylum Mollusca; class Polyplacophora; order Lepidopleurida; family Hanleyidae; genus Hanleya; species Hanleya hanleyi. Next base: position 16,618 of record JAVTVY010035969.1, read on the forward strand.
AGCCCGCCTACGAAACTACAAGGTTACAGAATGTGAGCTTTGTCCCAGGAATTCCTCACGACATAGACGAACCCTATTACTTCGATTCCGAGCAGACCAACGTGGTAGTTCTCGATGATCTGATGAGTGCGGCCAAGGACAATTCGAAAATCGCCGACCTATTCACCAAAGGGTCCTATCATCGCAATCTGTCCGTCATCTATTTGACTCAGAATCTCTTTCCTCAAGGGAAGGCGTCCAGAGATATTGCCTTGAACTGCCAATACTTTGTGTTGTTCTCCAATCCCATTGACAGAGCACAAGTCCGTGTGTTTGGTAGTCGAATTTATCCTCAGAACATTGACCATTTTATGCGGGCGTTTCAAGAAGCGACAATTCGTCCGTACGGCTACCTGTTCGTAGATTTAAAAGCCCATACCCC
>JAVTVY010035970.1:0-17070 GCA_036873755.1 Hanleya hanleyi
CCTCGTGAAACAGCTCATCACGGTTGAGGGAGAGTGCGTTTACCTCCCCCCGCAATAACACTCGAACGTTCTTGCCGTGATACACTGAATGAGTGCAAAGTCACTGGTCTGTATGAGAAAAAATATAAAATATAACTTCGTTCTTCTTAGCCCTTCGCCCACAAATGCAGACAAACGCGAAGCTGCTCGTGTTGGAAATGTCACTGTCCCGGTACCATATCCCTGGCAAGCGCCACCATAGGCTCATTAGTTCTCATATTCCTGTGGTTAATCCTGGGCAAGAAATATGTATAAAAAATCAATAAAATATTTTATTTCTCTGCACTGAAAGAATCAGTTGTTTTGCGCGATATATTTTTATGGCAAGTCCGGGTAATGGTTCAACCGTTGCTGCAAGCACAAGCCAGGCAACACTGCTTGCATTTGCGGCGGGGGTAAAATGTACCAGCCGCGCTCAGAGAGAATCGCTCGTCATCCCTCGTCAAAACCCCTCGATTACTGCGCAATCTCTGGGTTTTGACTCGGGATAAAAGACGTCCCAGCGGTAAATTATTACACAACAAACCCCTCTATGTCGGTTGTGAACCCTTAAACAAAACTGCTCACAGTGATAAAAGAATCACTGCAAACTTTGTTTGTCACCCGATTTCTTCCATAAGGGTTCCGTGTCCGCACACTGGATTCAACGTTCCACGATGTTCGCCGAGCCTGTCGTCTTTGTAGGAGTGTCGTAAATTAGATTTACAGCGATTACACTCGAATAGACCTAAGTAGTATAGAAAGTACCGATTTCTTATGATTTTTGTGGAGAGTAAACCGCGAAGGGCTGTTGGCCGTTGACTCTTGACCTTGAGGTCACTTCCAGTTTGAGGTCACTTCCGATTCGTGGTCACTTCCGGTCACGTGATTGGCGGGTGAATGCAAAAGTAGGATTCTGGAAAAATGCGGAAAACGGACTTTACGCCTGGTCTCGTCTTGAAACGCTTATCGAGGCATCGAGGGCTCTTATTGTCACATGATTGGCTGATTAATGCAAAAATGAGACTTGGAAGAAGTCCGAAACCTAAATAATATGAAAACACGGATTTACAGTCAATCCTGTGGATCGAGCAGGGTGTTGACAGGAGTGCTCGCCGAGGTCGGTCACGTGACTGGCGGGTTGATGCAAAACTAGGAGGTTTCCTGAAGCAAAACCGGAAAAACGGATTTTACAGCAGGAAAATGGATTTTTCACCCCGTCAAGTGGGTTGGGCTATACGGAGTCCACATGGGTCGTGAACACGTACGACATAGATCTACAAACATCATGAAAGGTCTCTAACAATGCACCTGCAAATTTCAGACAAACCAATTCAATTCAACTGCATTACGACCTCTGAATGAATTACACAGAGCAGGGGGAGACAACTCCCAAGATAAATCAACAATTTACCGTGTAATGCCAGGTTGTATTTTTCACAGATAAAGCTGAAGCTATACGTTGTCTGGAGTGTGAAGGTGTAGCTAACCCTCGGGAATGTACCACTGTACAGATGTGCCAAAGTGGCGAGGTATGCTGAATTACTATTCTTTCCATTGTTTAGCAACCAATTTTATGCTGGATGGTGGATACAGTTTTTAAAAACCCGACCTTTAACATTTCAGAGTAGAAATATATACCCAGTATAATATATAATCAGTGCGGGAGAAATGAATATCGAGCGCAGTGGAGATATCTTCGCCAAATTCCTACAAGAGTAGTAGGCTGGTCTATCAGTATAGTATAAATGTTACTTCACTATCACTCTTATAATCTGAAGGATATTTTCTTTTACATTGAGTCTTCTCAACTTCATTCTTGTTCGTGATCTGGCCCGGACCTGTTCAGACTCATCCCGTTCGAACCAAGGTAGGGTGAACCTCGTATGTAGCCCATCTGCAGCTTGTACTATTTTGGAAGCTTTTTCCGGAACACTCCGGACCATTCCGGACATCTCTGGCTCATTCTGGATTATTTCAGAGCATTCTGGGTCACGCCGGATCACTCCGAATTATTTCGGATCACACAGATCATTCCCGATCCCTCCGGATTATTTCACATCGGAGTGATTCGGAGCTGTCGGAAATGATCCGCGTGATCTGGAACGATCCGGAGTATATCGACTTCAAGGTATTTCCCTATATAAAGAGGATGAATGTCCTCGTTCTTAGAAAATACATACAAGAGGACACATTAAAAATGGCGTATGTATGTCACACCATGTTCAAAGTTATTGTCTAATCCGTCTAACATGAGAAGACATTTGAAAAGATACCATATTGATCCCGTACACGACAGGAAGGGACAAGCATCATTTGGGCTTGAACATAGCAGTCTCAAACAAATAGGAATGAGATCTGAATTCGGTTTAGATGAAAGGCCACATGCCGAGAAACTCTTCTACCATCCCTATACGGTGAAAGTGGCTCTCCCTACTGGAAAAGGGAAGACTTAGTGGCTAGATTCATTATTACGAGGCCTCCACAAGATATGTAGAGCCCATTCCGCAGAGAATGATTCAATGCTATGGCAAATGGCAGTCCGTATCGAGGATATGTTTCCGAGCGTACCCGGTATAGAGTTCGTGAAGCGTATACCCTGAATTTAGGAGTTGATGGATATTAGATCCCAGTGTAAGAAATCTGATAATAGTGGATGATCTTATGACAGATATATCATGACCATGATCCACAGATCATGACAGATTTGTATCTAATACCGCTCAAGCCGGTGCTAGGGCCCGTGTGATCATGCCATTCAAGATGTCCTCATGTGCATCTACAATAAAAGCGTGGCTGGGATAGAAATCATCACAGGGATTCCCTTTTGGTTATTGTACTCCGGCATCTTTTCCCACCGCCGTTGTTCTGATGTGTTTAATATAGGCCAAACAGGGCACGAGAATTTCAGATTTGTTTACCAAGGGATCGCACCACGACAACGTGTCTGCTATTTGTATAATGCATAATGTTTTCGATCAGGGCAAACCTCCAAGAGATATCGGCTTGAATTATCAGAATGTTGTCCTATTCAATAACCCTATCGACAAGCAACAATTGTCATTATCAGGTCGTCGAATTTATCTTAGACGACTTAGACGAAAATTTTCTCTCTTTTTTTGTCGATCTCAAACCGAATATCCAGGGTGATCAAAAGCTGAAGTCAAAATATAAAAGAAAATACACTTCAGATTATTTGAGTGATTATAAAGAAAACATTCATACTTCAGAGATAAACCGGCCTACTAATACTTAGATATGTATTAAATAAAATGTCCGGAGAGTTTACAGACTCTATAAAGGAGGAATATGGCAAAGACATCGATTAGAGGAAACAGCCCGATGTTATGATGAAGATGAATCTGACAAAATGGCAAAGAAGGATTATATTCCAGCGACTACGTCCATGGTGTTACGTCCAATTGCCAGTCTACGTAAACAATTGCCTTGAGATGAAAGCTGATTATATTCATAACGAAATTTTGCAGACAGCCAGCCAGCGGAAACCTGTTTCGGGTGGCATGTTAGTAGTAGTATAAGCGTAAAAAGGTCGCATTCACCCCTTTGCACTTAAATGACCTCAAAAATTTGCATATGACCTATGCGACAGCCAATCAGAAGCGAGTATTTTGACAAAACTACCCCAACACAGAAGAGTTCCAATCTAGGGGAAGGCAACTCTTGCTGCACTTTTGTAGTTTTTGTCAAATGCCGGATTATCTTCCCTGATTCGAACATTTGCATATTAAATCTATACGAGAAAATGCCTGTATGGGGTATGGATGATCCGATGGGGTCGTATGAGGTATCATTGTGAAGCTTATGTGAGGGGGCATCTGAGGGGCTGGGTGTGGGGTTGAAATAGCGTCATTCTGCGCATGCGCGGTGGACCAAGGGTATGGAAATAGGCGTTTTGGAGCTAGGTGAGCCCCTAATGGGTCGATAGAGTCGTATGAGGTATCATTGTGAAGCATTCGTAAAGGGGCATCCGCCTGGACTAGTGGCTCGGCCGTTGTCACCATCCTGCGCATGCGCAGACAGGGAATTGTGGGAAAAGGGTATGGAGATAGACGTTTTAGGATCTAGGTAAGCCAATAATGGCCAGATGGAGTCGTATGAAGTAACATTGTGAAGCACACATGATGGGGCATCTGACTGGACTAGTGCCTGGGGCGTTGTCAACACCCTGCGCATGCGCAGACAGGGAATTGTGGGAAAAGGGTATGGAAATATACGTTTTTGGATCTAGGTAAGCCACTAGTGGGCCGATTGGGTCGAGTGAGGTATCCGTGTGCAGCACCCATGAGGGAGCATCCGCCTGGACTAGTGTCTCGGCCGTTGTCACCAGTCTGCGCATGCGCAGACAGGGAATTATGGGAAAACGGTATGGAGATAGACGTTTTGGGATCTAGGTAAGCCCCTAATGGGCCGATGAAGTTGTATGAGGTATCAATGTTAAGCAGTCGTGAAGGAGCATCTGCCTGGACTAGTGTATCGTCCGCGTTCAAGATTCCGCGCATGCGCAGACAGGGAATTGTGGGAAAAGGGAATGGAAACAGACGTTTTGGGGTTTAGGTGGGCCACTAGTGGTCTGTTGGAGTCGAGCGAGGAATATCGTCATTCTGCGCATGCGCAGGCAGACCCTAGTATGGAAATATGCATTTTGGGGCCGATGTGAACCACTAGTGGTCCAAATGGGTTGTGGGAGGTGTCAAAGTAAAGCTTTTGTCGGGTAGAATCAGAATGGTGTGTTTTTTTTATTGCAAGTCGAGTCAATCTGCGCATGCGCAGTTGTGTGTAGTAAGTAAAGTGGCCATTTTGGGGAAGTGAATGGAAGTATTTGGTGTAGAGATGGACCGCTATTGCTCCGAATTGTGTACTGGTGTATGCCTGAGCCGCATTACGCGTGTATGAGTGAGTGAGATTGAGTGAGTGAGTGAGAGTACTCACTCACTCACTCACTCACCGTCGTTAGTGCGTCCATACGTTAAGACGGGCGTTGGGGACGCCTCACTCACTCACTCACTCACTCATTCGCTCACTCACTCACTCACTCACTCACTCACTCACTCACTCACTCTCACTCACTCACTCACTCACCACTCACTCACTCACCACCACCACCTCACCCCACTCCACCCACCTCACTCACCACTCACTCACTCACTCACTCACTCACTCACCTCACTCACTCACTCACTCACTCATCACTCACTCACTCACTCACTCACTCACCACACACCACCCTCACTCACTCACCACTCACTCACTTACACTCACTCACTCACTCACCGTCACTCACTCACTCACTCACCGTCGTTAGTGCGTCCATGCGTTAAGACGGGCGTTGGGGACACCTCACTCACTCACTCACACTCACTCACTCACTCACTCACTCACTGACTCACTCACACTCACTCACTCACATTCAACTCACTCACTCACTCACTCACACTCACACTCACTCACTCACACTCCACTCACTCACTCACTCACTCACTCGTATGTACAGACACCACCACACACCAATAATACCACCACACACACACACACACCACCAACGCCACCATCAACGCCACCACCAACGCCACGACCAACGCCACGACCAACGCCACCAACGGGCGTTGACGGTGGTGGTGGTAGCTCCCGTGTGGCAGAATTCTTGGATCGGAGCTCTCGGAGCTCAAAGCATGCGGAGCTCGGAAATGACGTCATCGCAGGCATGCGCGTGTACCTGTGCTGCACCCTCGGAACTCCGGAGCTCTTGGAGCTCGGAGCTTCGGAGCTCTTGGAGCTCGGAGCTCCGAAGCTCTTGGAACTCGGGGAGGCTTTCCGAACATCTTTGAGGCGTCCCCAACGCCCGTCTTAACGCATGGACGCACTAACGACGGTGAGTGTGTGAGTGAGTGAGTCTTTCGGTTCCGGTCACGTGACAGTAAACATGGACCTGGATGAGGACCTGGATGTAAGACGAGGACCCGGATGTAAACTACAGTACCCAGGGAAGTGACCTTTGACCCTGCGCTACTCGGGAGTGACGCCATCGTACGCAGGCACACAAACACACATACCTGGTGCACCCACACCCCAATGTACCCTATGCCCTACGGGCTATAGGGTACAGGGTGCACCGCGTAAGTGTGTGTGTGCCTGCGTAGGGTCAAAGGTCACTTCCCTGGGTACTGTAGTTTTACATCCGGGTCCTCACCTTACATCCAGGTCCTCATCTTACATCCGGGTTTTTCCATGTTTACTGTCACGTGACCAGAACCGGAAGACTCACTCACTCACGCACTCACCGTCTTCCAAGAGCCTCTCCGAGTTCCAAGAGCTCCGGAGCTCCGAGCTCCGAGTTCCAAGTGCTCCGGAGCTCCGAGCTTCAAGAGCTCCGGAGCTCCGAGCTCCCAGAGGGTGCAGCACAGGTACACGCGCATGCCTGCGATGACGTCATTTCTGAGCTCCGCAAGCTTTGAGCTCCGAGAGCTCCGATCCAAGAGTTCTGCCACACGGAAGCTACCACCATCACCGTCAACGCCCGGGGGTGGCGTTGGTGGCGTTGGTGGTGGCGTTGGTGGTGGCGTTGATGGTGTGTGTGAGTGGGGTGGTATTATTGATGTGTGGTGGTGTTTGTACATATGAGTGACTGTGAGTGAGTGAGTGAGTTGAGTGTGAGTGAGTGAGTGAGTGAGCGAGTGTGAGTGAGTCAGTGAGTGAGTGAGTGAGTGTAAGTGAGTCAGTGTGAGTCAGTGAGTGAGTGAGTGTGAGTGAGTGAGTGCTGGGTGGTTGAGTGAGTGAGTGAGTGAGGGAATGAGTGAGTGAGTGTGAGTGAGTGAGTGGTGGGTGGTTGAGTGAGTGAGTGAGTGAGGGAATGAGTGAGTGAGTGAGTGAGTGAATGAGAGATGGAGTGAGTGGGTGAGTAAGTGTGAGTGAGTGAGTGAGTGAGTGAGAGAACGAGTGTGAGTGAGTCAGTGAGTGAGTGAGTGAGTGTAATTGAGTCAGTGTGAGTGAGTGAGTGAGTGAGTGAGTGAATGAGTGAGTGAGTGAATGAGTGAGTGATCTCACTCAGTTGAGTGTGAGTGAGTGAGTGAGTGAGTGAGTGAGTGCGTGAGTGGGTGAGTGGGTGAGTGAGTGGTCGGACTCCAACGCCCTTCTTAACGCATGGACGCACTAACGACGGTGAGTGAGTGTGAGTGAGGCGTCCCCAACGCCCGTCTTAACGTATGGACGCACTAACGACGGTGAGTGAGTAAGTGAGTGATTGAGTGAGTCAGTGAGTGAGTCAGTGTGAGTGAGTGAGTGAGTGAGTGAGTGAGTGAGTGAGGCGTCCCCAACGCCCGTCTTAACGTATGGACGCACTAACGACGGTGAGTGAGTGAGTGCTCTCACTCACTCACTCAATCTCACTCACTCATACACGCGTAATGCGGCTCAGGCATACACCAGTACACCATTCGGAGCAATAGTGGTCCATCTCTACACCAAATACTTCCATCCACTTCCCCAAAATGGCCACTTTACTTACTACACACAACTGCGCATGCGCAGATTGACTCGACTTAAAATAAAAAAACACACCATTCTGATTCTACCCGACAAAAGCTTTACTTTGGCACCTCCCACAAGCCATTTGGACCACTAGTGGTTCACATCGGCCCCAAAATGTATATTTCCATACTAGGGTCTGCCTGCGCATGCGCAGGATGACGATATTCCTACCCCACACCCACTCAGTCGGATGCACACTCACGTGTGCTTCACATTGATACCTGGCTCGACTCCAACAGACCACTAGTGGCCCACCTAAACCCCAAAACGTCTATTTCCGTTCCCTTTTCCCACAATTCCCTGTCTGCGCATGCGCGGAATGTTGAGCGCGGACGATACACTAGTCCAGGCAGATGCTCCTTCACGACTGCTTTACATTGATACCTCATACAACTCCATCGGCCCATTAGGGGCTTACCTAGATCCCAAAACGTCTATCTCCATACTGTTTTCCCATAATTCCCTGTCTGCGCATGCGCAGACTGGTGACAACGGCCGAGTCACTAGTCCAGGCGGATGCTCCCTCATGGTTGCTGCACACGGATACCTCACTCGACCCAATCGACCCACTAGGGGCTTACCTGGATCCAAAAACGTCTATTTCCATACCCTTTTCCCACAATTCCCTGTCTGCGCATGCGCAGGGTGTTGACAACGCCCGAGCCACTAGTCCAGTCAGATTTCCCCTCATGTGTGCTTCACAATGATACCTCATACGACTCCATCGGGCCATTAGTGGCTTACCTAGATCCCAAAACGTCTATCTCCATACCCTGTTCTCACAATTCCCTGTCTGCGCATGCGCAGAATGGTGAGAACGGCCGAGCCACTAGTCCAGGCGGATGTCCCTTTACGAATGCTTCACAATGATACCTCATACGACTCTATCGACCCATTAGGGGCTCACCTAGCTCCAAAACGTCTATTTCCATACACTTTGGCGATCGCGCATGCGCAGAATGACGCTATTTCAACCCCAAACCCAGCCCATCAGATGCCTCCTCACGAATGCTTCACTTTGATACCTCACTCGACCCCATCGGACCATTAGAGGCTCCCCTAGCTCCAAAACGTCTATTTCCATACCCTTGGTCCACCGCGCATACGCAGAATGACGCTATTTCAACCCCACACCCAGCCCCTCAGATGCTCCCTCACATAAGCTTCACAATGATACCTCATACGACCCCATCGGATCATCCATACCCCATACAGGCATTTTCTCGTATAGATTTAATATGCAAATGTTCGAATCAGGGAAGATAATCCGGCATTTGACAAAAACTACAAAAGTGCATCAAGAGTTACCTCCCCCTTATTTTCTGTGTTGGGGTAGTTTTGTCAAAATACTCGCTTCTGATTGGCTGTCGCATAGGTCATATGCCAATTGTTTAGGTCATTTAAGTACAAAGGGGTGAATGCGACTTTTTTACGCTTATACTACTACTCATGTTAAAATATAGGGGAAACACCGGGTTTGTGCCATAGAATACTGCTCATTTTATCTTGGTGTTAATTTTCGTATATTTGATATTTTTGTATAATCCTTTGTAGATTTGTGTGACAAAGAAAATGACAACCGATGGTTCTGACGTGAAATATACCATGGGCTGTTTGTCACAAGCGGTAAGAAAAAGAGACCAAGACGTAGGGGTCATCAACTTTATTTTCAAATAGATTTTTAAATTTTAAATACTGTTCCTGATTTGCTTTTCGTATTTTCTTAATTTTTCGCCTATTTTCTACAAACAGATTCCAGTTTATAACATGATTTCTTCAGATTTCTCTGATTTCTAGTAACGTTGTCGGATATATCTGTATTACATATTCACCGAAAACAAAAGAAAACTCTTTGCAGCATTTTTACCGCGGTGGAAAACTTTACACCGCGTTGGAAACCTTTACACAGCAATGCAAAGGCTTCCACCGCGGCGTAAAGTTTTCTTTGGTTTTCAGTGAATATATAATACAGATATTTATGACAACGTTAATAGAAATTACAATCTGAAGAAATTATTTTATAAACTAGAATCTGTTTGTAGAAGATAGGCGAAAAATTGAGAAAATACACAAGAAAAAGTATTAAAAAATGTTAAATACTATTTTATAAAGTCGATGTCCCCCATGGACTATCGTACTTATAGTACCTCGAATGTAGTATTTAAAATTTAGAATTTTGGATCATCGATTGGGTTCGTTTTAACGGGAATTAAAAGCACACTCGGCTATCTGCTCTGACTTTATTCGCTGTACTGGCTGGGCTGATCAGTGTCCAGAATAATAGGAACTGTGGACACTCGTGTTCTGGCACATGTAGGGACCGTCGTGATATGACTGAAACAATGTTGAAAACGACGTTAAGTCCTGCTCACTCACTCACTCACTCACTCACTCACTCACTCTGACTTTATTCGAGAAAATTAGACCGCCCACTTCTTTGAAAAACACAGTAGCTATAATTCGGAATATTGAACTGTTTTATATCTAGTTCCTCGAAAGAGGTTTTATTATGTGGGCATGAGACAATATAACCAGTACTTCCAAATGTCAGTAACTTATTTTGTGGTTGCATATTGTAAATAAATTATAATAAGCACCACACAGCCGAATGACAAACTTAATGAAATATTCTCATTGACCACAATGAGATTTGTCTTCTTCCAGATTCTCTGTAGTGATTGAAAGATTATTTTGTCTTTGTAGATTTGCAGCTTCCATGGCTTCCTGAATCCACATTTGGTTGGAAAGCGAGGGATGAAGCGCTCGTCAGCCCTTTGCCAACAGTGTTGTGCTACGGACACGTGTAACATCGACTTGTGCTCCGACCAACAGGTAATAATTTTCTTGAACAATATTCGTTATATGCAGGGATATATGTACATGTGAACAGTGTTACTAACGTCACAGGACCTACGAAGTACTGTAGGCATTAGGACTCGGATACGCACTGAACTCTTGGACTCCCAGTTGAAATCCTGCCTGTATTAAGATGGGCACGGCCCAAGTCAGATTCACCAGAGATTTTGATGAAAAATCACCAGACATTTTCGTCAGAAGTACGTCAGCTCAGAACTTGCTGGGAACAGTCTACTAATGCACCTTCATGCTAAAAATCAAGGTTCTAATGTCAACGGTTCTCCTTATTTTGCCGACGAAAGGATTCGGATGGACTTATTACCGGACAATTTGCAAATGGTAGCCTACTTCATAATAGAATGACATGCGTTACTGGGTCACCGAGTGACAAGTGTGAGCGAGAAGTGAGTGAGTAGGGTGTTAACGTCCCTTTAAACAATTTGCCAGTCATATCACGACGACCCAGTCACATTATCCTGACACCGGGCCAACCAGTCCTTCATCTATCCTCTGCCTGCTGAGCGCTAAGCGAGAATGACCTAGGTTCCATTGTTTAAAGATGTAATCAGCCTCAAAATCGATGGATTTAGTGAACTCTCCGATGTGCGTTATTCAGCAGAGAAGATTACTAAAGCATCAAATGTATAATATGTGATGATAGTGGGATCGCCATGTACAACGGATGCAAGAATATCTTGTCAGATAAATTTGTAACTCTGCTCGCTTCGATGGTTTTTCTGTTTCTCCATTGAGTGTGTGTTGTATGAGTGACGTAGCGACGCTCACGAAACTGAATGCTGAACAGCTGCAGCCTTGGGATAACATCATGGCTCGTGCCTAAGGTTCGATAATGTCACATAGCATACGTCGGTAGAATGCACCACACGTGTATACGCTAGTTGACACGGTCGTGGAAAAATAAACGGCATGCCATGCCGTTTATTTTTGAAGATCAATTCCACCCATTTTCTCGTGAATGACAGAAAAAAGTTTAGTTTTTTGTGGCCAAATGTATTTCATTTTGTACCTGTTGTAACATATGTCACTTTCGCTGAGTTTGAGAGACATCGATTTCAGCCTAGATTGTGAGGCTGATTACATCTTTAAATCTCTGGTATGACGTCGATAGGACGTTGGCGCTTGCGGGTAACCTAACGTCATCTGAGTGAGAAAAATGACGTTGATACGATGTCAGTTACTGACGTTGTTTCAATGCTAAATAAAATGTTGACTCAAGCGTCGAATAAATGCTGGTGTGGGTAGTATATAAAACTCCAATCGCCGAGTATTCGTGGGGAGGCATACGTGGGAAGGCTTCAGGGGTGGAAGTAAAATTTGACCTTAGTTTGAGCTTTGGTCGTTGAACTTGGGTTGATCTTTGACCTTGGACCCTCGAGGTCACTTTTAGTCACGTGACTGGGATTGGATACAAACATCCGACTTGGAAAACATATTGAAATCTCGCCAAAAAGGAATTTACACCCACGAACCATTATATCGTTGACCTGGGTGTTTGGGTTCTATCGATGGGGCTTACGCTGTGGTGTACAGCTTGCTCTCAGGGCCAGTTTTCGTCATTGTCCGCATGTGCAGTCGAGGAAAAGTAGAGAAAGGGTATGCTTGAGTGTACATGGGCGTGTTTGGGCGAGGGATGGGCCACACCTGGTCCGAATGTGCCGTGATTGGTGTCATATTGAAACGCTTGTAGTGTAGAGTCAGTCTGAGTGAGTGACAGTTGTATCCATCCTACATGTGTATGTCGAGTACGTTCTGTCAGATTCTGTCGTCGGCATAATATGATCAGATATCTTCACTGTAAACACAGCCAAGAGACTTACTCTCTATGGGTCCAACAACAGGGGTAGATCATCCCTAAAGACATCCTGGATGATCAAATTCTTATAGGAAGGATCCATCAGCTATATCAGTATGATCTGGTGCTACAATCGGTGGCAACCTACGAGAATACGCGCAAAAATAATGTGAGCTTCGTCCCAGGCATTCCTCGCGATATCGATCAAGCGTATTACTACTAGATGATCTGATGGGCGAAGCCAATGACAATTCACACATCGCCGATTGGTTCAACAACGGGTCCCACCACCGGAATCTGTCTGTGCAGAGAGCAAATCCGCGTGATCGGTAGTCAGATTGATCCTCAGAACATCGATTATTTCATGCAGGCGTCTCAAGCCGCTACAAGTCGTTCGTACACTTAAAATGTTCGGCGGCATGGACGACCAACCTGCTACACGGAGAGGGGCTTCAACGTTTTGCAGTCAGCGTCCCTCATAACATCAGCCGAATTCACAGGGGGTTGGACACCCGGGAGCTCTCGCAGAACAGGACCCTATTTAGCCCGCCCTCATAAAGCGGGTCCCGTTCAACCACAATCGCCGGAAGAGTCTCATCAGCAAACTCTGACGGTCCAACCCAAACCCGTGCAAGGGAATGGCAAGCCTTATCCCAGGGTTATCGCGGGATCTCTTCAGAAACGCATGGACGCCGATGTGGGCGAGATGTTGAATGCCAGAGTAAACGAGTTACGCCAAAGAGTTTAATCGGAAAAAGAGATCCGAAATTTTAACCCATAATACAATGGCACCCAGACAGCAACAGTATTTTTGTCAAGGCTTTGTCGACCTCTTGGTCGATATGAAATCCCAAGACATGAGCTGGACAGCGGCGCATGTCGAAGCGATCGCTCAAAAGAAACACCTGTGTGAACGTCACAAAACATTGTTGCAGAAACTTATAAAACAGGGCTACACCACCAAGCGCTTCCACTCAAAGTTTCTCAAATTTGGCGAAACATATCGCATGCTGATAGCAAAATACGAACGTAGTGTGCAAGATCTATGGCGTTACGTTTCGTAACTTGTGTCTAATTCCGCTTAACCCGAGGCTACGGGCCGTATGAACCCATGTACTTCAAGATCCTCATGGTACTCATATGAACAGGCACAATCAAAGCGTGACTGAGATACAACATTCTTTAGATAACGACTTTACAACGAATAATATGGATCAGCGATATGGATTTGATATTTTTGGAACATCGTGATGTCTTGCCGCCATCATTGAAAACTGTTGACCGCTTCTCTCTTGCAGGAAACAAGCTTATGTTTATGTATACTATGATTGTCTTTTTGAATTTAGTGCTAATACTATTATATGGAATATGGAATAGGGCTTTGGATTATGGACGCGGATATTCTCTAATGGACGACGGCTGAATTATGAATGACGGACCAGACGCTTGTAACGCATCAACATCAAAATCGTCCACAGTTGAATGCCCTTTCGCGTACTATAAATAGCCAAGGCAGCATAATCCTCCTCATTCAACCATGAGTACTACGGCACCCGCGTTGACTGATATCGGATTTGAACACGACGTCGGGGACAATAGCATTATAGAGGAAGGGTTACACCGAGCCGAGATTCAAGTCGATGCCCAAAGCGTTCCAACGAAAAACATCAAGCTGAGACCAAGTCCATGAGCGACGCAGCCCCGTGTCAACGGGGAAGCATCGGTGTTATTATTGACGCAGCTCTTCACCAAGCTAGAACCAACGATGCAGCTCTTCGCCAGCGAGCGAGCACGCTTGATCATCTTGTGACGCTCATAGGTGACATCCAGTGGGTGACACGGATGTGGCTTTTACTGCATAAGAAACTGAGACTACACAAATATGATACCATCATAACTACTCGTGTCCAGAATATGTTCACCCGGCATGAGGTGTTTCGGACTTTTATGGAAACGCTGATGAGTCAGGGAATTATATGTTAGCCTGTCTCCTCCCGCCTCCAACTGACCCAATGAAATGGACTTCATAACCCAGGGCAGCTGATTAGGTACTATATGGCGTTGACACTCGTGAACGCTCGGTAACACCAGTCTTAACAGTCGACAGCGCCTCTCAACGCCCGTTGACACCCTTCTATAAAACAGCCCTAAACGAAAGACGCCCAAAGTCAACGGTTCATATTTGCTCAAAGTGCGTACAAGCGTTCACCTGACACTACGATATTATGCGGCACCACCAAATGTTAAATATTGAGGCCGAGGTGCCCAAATCCGATGAGCCCTCTCCGGCAGATACTGATGCACGGACGACTGACGCTGAGAGTCACTGATACGGACAACTCAACCGCTGATGCGGAGAGTTGGTCCCAAGTAAGTCTGAGCGAGGAAGATTGAGAACCTACCTTCTGGGACACAAGGGATATTTATTACAACACATATAAGGAAAGTCGGAAGAGGTACCGACATACTGACAGAGAGACATGACTCCACAGTATAGTCTTCCGGTTAACCTATTCTAAAGCACAAATGTTGGTAATTGGTGAGCTGTGTCGCTGGGGATTGGTGAGCTGTATCGTCGTCAGATGAAAATGAAGCCATTTAACACAAAAGACTAGTCTGTAAGGCCCGATATCGACCCAGCATCAACTTACCACAAATGCCAACATGTATCAAAGACCAAAAGGTCTGTACAGGGGGCGGGCCTCGGTGACGAAACGCCCACCAGCACAATCTCGCCATATACAGGTAAAAATTACAACACATATAAGGTAAGTGGGAAGAGATGCCGACATACTGACAGGGCCCCAAGACTTCACAGTATAGTCTTCCGGCTAACCTATTCTAAAGCACATACCAAGAATCTAACGATTCGTGATATGTGTTGTACCTCAGGCACGCCTTTATTGTACCTGTTCATGTGGGAACTTGGATGATATGACACACGGCCCGTAGCACCGGCATTAGCGGTATTAGATACAAATCAAGACAGCTTTGATGGAAATGCTCTGACAATTGTATATTGGTAATTCGTGAGCTGTTTCGCTGTGAAATCTCGTACACTGGGGATTGGTGAGCTGTATCGTCGTCAGATGAAAATGATGGCATTTAACACAAAGGACTAGTCTCTAAGGCCCGATGTCGATCCAGCATCAACTTTCCACAAATGCCAACATATATCAAAGACAAAAAGGTCTGTACAGGAGGCGAGCCTCGGGGACGAAGCGTCCACCAGCAGAATCTCGCCATATACAGATAAAAAGTACAACACATATAACGGAAGTGAGAAGAGGTGCCGACATTCTGACAGAGCCACATGACTTCACAGTATAGTCTTCCGGTTAACCTATTCTAAAGCACATACCAGGAATCTAAAGATTCGTGATATGTGTTGTATCTCAGGTACGCTTTTATTGTACCTGTTCGTGTGGCAAGTTGGATGATATGACCACACGGTCCCTAGCATCGGGATGAGAGGTATTAGATACAAATGTAGAGAGCTTTGATGGAAACGCTCTGACAACTCGTATATTGGTAATTGATGAGCTGTATCGCTGTGACAACACGTACACTGGGGATTGATGAGCTGTATCGTCGTCAGATGAAAATGACGGCATATAACACAGAAGACTAGTCTGTAAGGCCCGATGTCGACCCAGCATCAGCTTCCCACAATGACAACATATATCAAAGAATAAAGGGTCTGTACAGGGGGCGGGCCTCGGTGACGAAACGTACACCAGCAGAATCTCGCCATATACAGGTAAAAATTACAACACATATAGGGGAAGTGTGAAGCGGTGCCGACACACTGACAGAGCCACATGACTTCACAGTATAGTCTTCCGGTTAACCTATTCTAAAGCACATACCAAGAATCTAACGATTCGTGATATGTGTTGTATCTCAGGTACGCTTTTGTTGTACCTGCTCATGTAACAACTTGAATGATATGACCACACGGCCCCGAGCACCGGCATAAGCGGTATTTGATACAAATCTAGTGAGCTTTGATGGAAATGCTCTGACAACTCGTATGTTGGTAAATGTTGAGCTGTATCGCTTTGACAACTCGTACACTGGGGATTGGTGAGCTGTATCGTCGTCAGATGAAAATGACGGCATTTAACACAAAATACTAGTCTGTAAGGCCCGATGTCGACCCAGCATCAACTTCCCACAAATGCCAAAAAATATCAGAGACCAAGGTCTGTACAGCGGGCGGACATAGGGGACGAAACGTCCACCGGCAGAAACTCATTATATACAGGTAAAAATTACAACACATATAAGGGAAGTGGGAAGAGGTGCCGACATAGTGACAGAGCCACATGACTTCACAGTATAGTCTTCCAGTTAACCTATTCTAAAGTACATGCCAAGAATCTAACGATTAATATCCACGCCGCAGCGTTCGAGGACGTCGGACTGGATAACTGACAACAGGCATACACCCACATGCGCCCCAATATCGAGAAAACAACCATCACGATCTATGAACAGTATAGCATGCTGCCGCTGGAAATAGAGGACGAGTCCACTCACCGAGCCATCATAAAATCCAAGCGACGCATGCATGAGAAGATGGGGTTTCCATCCACAGAGGCTTTGAAAAATGCGGTCAAAATGCGAAAGCAACTGATACAGTATCCTGGATTGCCCGAATACGCTTAGGACCCGATCGAACGGACAGTGAACAACTACAATGACCGAAGAAGATTTTAATCTGGGTGGTTTCTCAAATGGTGGCTTCTGGCTGGGCAAGGGCGGCCGATAACGTATGTGTTGCACGGATAATAAACATACCCATAGCGGCTCCCCCAGCTAGGGCGTGATGTGAT
>JAVTVY010035971.1:0-17031 GCA_036873755.1 Hanleya hanleyi
AATTGAAGGTCAGGTGAAGGAGCATCTAATGGGCTGGGTGTGGGGTTGAACTATCGGCCTTCTGCGCATGCGCGGCGGCCGAAGGGTATGAAAATAGCCTTTTTGGAGCTAGGAGAGGCCCTAATGGTCCAATAGGGTCGAGTAAGGTATCAAATTGAAGCTTACGTGAAGGGGCATCTAATGGCCTGGGTGTGGGGTTGAATTAGGGTGATTCTGCGCATGCGCGGCGGCCAAAGGGTATGAAAATAGCCTTTTTGGAGCTAGGAGAGCCCCTAGTGGCCCGATGAGGTCGAGTGAGGTGTCAAATTGAAGCATTCATGAAGGGGCATCTAATGGACTGGGTGTGGGTTGAAATAATCCTTTTTTTTCAATATTTTTTCAATAATTTCAAAAAATTAAAAAAAAAAGAATGAACACTAAGCATTTTTTAAATTTTCTACTATTTTTTATTAACACAAATAGAATGAACGTATTCACAAGGGTATTGAATTTTAATATAATTATATCTGAGTATTGAATTTTTAATACAATTAACAGTAAAAAACTCTTTTTAATACAATTATACGCTCTCAAGCCACTTCAATGAATGTGTATGGTAAATGTTTTTCAACACTTGTTCTGATTGTTCAATAGTTCGCCAACAAGACTTGTTTGAATTCATCCTCATCTTTCCGGCCCTGGTGCACGTAGATGTACGTTATAACCTCTTCACGTGGAATTTTGGAAGGGCAGGCCGCTTCTACTCTCAGAGCAATTTGCCTCTCCGTCACCGTCCGTAGTGCTTCAGTGATCAGTGCGTATGAGGGTACACGAGTGTCCTCTGGAATTTGAGGTCTGATCAGATCCAGGACTGTGTCGATGTACTTCTGATAAATATAGTGTTGCACCTGGTAGGCCAGAGCTGAACGAATTGCACTGGCAAGACTCTGCAACTGCCGCCACGCCGTTAATTTCAAAGTGACACCCTGAGGACAAGCAACCAGCTCTTGCGTATCTAACCGCCTTCGCCATTTACGGATATGCACGAGGAGCTGGTCGTTGTAATAGGCACAGCTCACATAGATGTCGTCACCCACATGAAATTTCGCTTCGTCACTCCCCTGGTCGCGAATAACCGCATCGATGGCGTAATCAAGGGTCTCCAGTTTTTGCCAGGAAGCGTAGGTCATGGCAATATGCTTACCGGGTCTGTCGTTAAAGCCCGCTGCATTAAAATGCACTTCTTCATCTTTCACACTCACTGTTAAATAGGGTGAAAGCTCCCAAATGTCGGTATGAGCTGCCTGGTAAGCTTGCTGGATGAGGTTGTTGATCTCCTGGACAGACATAGGAAGTTGTACTACTGGCTGCTCAACCACAGGTATTTCTAACGGTGTTAGTCGAGGGCGTTTGGGTCGGCCAGCGCGTTTGGCAAGTGTAGTACTCTCTGGGCTAGTGTGTGTACGTTTGCTAGCTGTACGCTCGTCGGTGGTGGTATCCATCACTAAGATATCATCATCTTGTATAACGTCGTCGGCTTCAAGTAGATGTGCTAGTTCTTCATTTCTCGTGATCTTCAACCCCTCCACGAAGGCTGGAAATGCATTGGGGCCACAGCGCAGTAGACCGTCGATGAGAGCTCTGTTTTGTCGTGAAGCGGTGTTCTCCGCCATGATATCTTCGACACCCTTTTTCAGGAGTATGTTTTCCTGCATAAGGAAATCACATAGATCAGGCACATGCTCCATCTCATCAATCAGACGAACACGGTTCTTTCGAAGCGTGACTAGGTCGGCTGACTCCATGACTATGGGCTCAGGCTGATGAGCAACTGCTACGGTGTAAAAGTCTGGTGAATTTGCACTGGTAAAAGTGAAAAAAGTAAAAGGTTCACAGCTCATACAAAACAGGCAAGCTGGCTGGATGACTGACTAGAGGTGAAGCAAGCAGGCAGGCAGGTAGACAGGCTGGAAGGCTCGTCAGGTCAGGTAAGTCACAGTGCTCCGCAAAAGTAGTGCAATGATCTAAAAATCGACTCCTTTTATACGTTTTTCTATAATCCGCCATCTTATCCCACCACCCACAGCCGACTCCTTTTATACGTTTTTCTATAATCCGCCATCTTATCCCACCACCCACAGCCGCCATCTTATCCCACCACCCACAGCCGCCATCTTATCCCACCACCCACAGCCGCCATTTTATCCCACCACCCACAGCCGATTTCACAGCCGCCATCTTATCCCACCACCGTCACAGCCGCCATCTTATCCCACCACCCACAGCCGCCATTTTATCCCACCACCCACAGCCGCCATCTTATCCCACCACCCACAGCCGCCATCTTTATCCCACCACCCACAGCCGCCATTTTATCCCACCACCCCCAGCCGCCATTTTATCCCACCACCCACAGCCGCCATTTTTCCCACCACCCACAGCCGCCATCTTATCCCACCACCCACAGCCGCCATCTTATCCCACCACCACAGCCGCCATCTTATCCCACCACCCACAGCCGCCATCTTATCCCACCACCCACACGCCGCCATCTTATCCCACCACCCACACCCGCCATCTTATCCCACCACCCACAGCCACGCCCTCCAAACCCCACCAGCCAATCACAATCACGCTTACATACAACTATTTGTGACGTCATAGTTACATCCGGGTGAAATGGGGTCTTACTTGCTCTTTGTATACTACTTTAGGGTATAAAAAATTCAGGAATATTAGCCGCAAATTGCTTGGATACGGACCGGTTCGTGCGAGTGAGAAACGTATTTTTAAGACGTTTGCAGATAAGCACTGTCTGCGTGTATGGCAAGCCGTTTCAGTATTTAATCGGTTATTCCACATATGTTGAAAACTTTTGCACATATGTCAAAAAGTTTTCAACATATGTATAAAACTTTTCAACATATGTCTAAAAGTGCGAATTTATTCCACATATGTGTAAAAGTTGTATACATATGTTGAAAACTGTTTGGCATATGTGCAAAAGTTTTCAACATATGTGGAATAGTTAATTTATTTAACATATGTGTAAAACTTTTCAACATATGTCTAAAACTTTTACACATATGTCTAAAACTTTTACACATATGTCTAAAAGTTTTTGACATATGTTGAAAAAAAGTTTTTACACATATGTCTAAAACTTTTACACATATGTAAAAAACTTTTCAAGATAAGTGAAATAGTTATTTTATTTCACATAATTCGGATGGTCGTCTCGACTAAGTGGGGGTCAACAAGTCCCCATCTACGAGCAGAACGTCCACGAGCAGAACGTCCATCACCAGGACGGTTTGGGGCTATATAAAAATGCGGATTCCAATGGCCACGTTGGGAACAGACTGCGGACCTCTATTTCTAACGGCCACAGACTTTATTAGAACTCGAACCACGATCATGATATCTGAATCTAGGACAAAAGCCGCAGTGAACAAAAGCTCCAGGGACAAAAGCGCCGCGTACAAAAGCCACAGAGACTAAAGCCCTAGCTGACAAAAGCCCCAAACCAATTAATTAAAAACCAATAAATGGAATAGCGCGATCGGGCTAATGTACCATAAATACAGGGCTATTTAGATAGGCACTACAAGAAAATTTAGATACGCGTACCATTTAATTATCCAAATAGACCCGTTTGCGCTATTCGACCCTTACGGTATCCACTGCCTCTTATTTTTATCGTTTATTAAGTATCACTTCGATAAAAAAGTGGTTATTAATGCGTAACAAAAAAAACAAAAAAAACAACAAACGGTTGAATAGAGCGATTTGAGATTCGTCCTTTTGTAGAACTGACGACAGCGCGCTCAGTGGACCATGCACACGTGTGCGCATTGCAACAGTCAACCAGTTATGACAATTTTGAGACAGAAAATTATGGCAATACTCTAATGATATGGGGTGGACGGCCACGAGTAAAAAGCTGTTTTTATACCTCCAACAATAACGTCACATTTATACCATCTTTTCCCGTGTTTTTTTGTGTGTTTCCAATGAATATGATGTTTATGTACAATAGAATCAATATTCATCGAGTACCGAATTGGAATAACATAGTTGTTTCAGAACCTAAATCGTAGAGCTTGTGTGACTCAAAAAGATATCAACATCACAATTCTCTTCTAGTTAAATGACTGTATTTTGTTAACATTCATCATTGAGCCCCAACTGACAAAAGCCCCAAATTCAAATATATATATTTAACCACTCTTGTTTGAAATGTACCGTTTAAAATGCTTCATGTAGAATTGTTTACGAGATACTTAGAAGTGGCAATGTGTGAATAAATGATTTTAATAGTTGGTTATATCTCTGTTGTCCAGGTAAATCGTGAATCCTCTCACAGGGTTTACCCGGACATTTTTGATGATTCGAGTGAGTTTTTGATCCTTGCCTCAATCTCGACCATTTCATCCCCCGAGGTTATTTTGAATTAGCATGTCGGTATCCCAAGCCGGCGGTTTTTTGCTTTGACTCTCGATGACGATTTCAGCCTGACATCAAAGTTATGCCAGCGATGTCACATCTCAAACATTGCAGCGAGTGGTTTGGCGCAATGAGCTTGCTGAGCCTGTTCAATAATTGGTTTGCTTTAGAGGATACCCCTTGATCTTTGTTTTATCCAGAACTACCGTGGGCAACTAACCAAGGCAATGCATAGATACCCTAACAAATCGATCAATACACTGGCTCCCGAGGATGGCCTGGTGGGCCACATGCCTCTCACGCTCCACACCTCTTATACGACACGATTTGCGTTTTCTATTCTACTCGTCATACCGGAAGTGACATCATAACCCGTCCACGTGCGAACTTAACATTGATACGTCAAAGTTAAAATCAAAAAACGAAAAACGGACAAGTCGAGGCAATTTTCAATATTTGATTTTCATTTTTGCGTCAAGCAAAACGAAAATTGAAAATTGACTGTCAAATATCAATTTTCGTTTTTGGTTTTTGTAATCCCAGAATCAAAAATTGAAAATTGTCAAATTTCAATTTTTGATTTTAAGATCACAAAAACAAAAAACGAAAATTGAAAATTGACGGTCAAATTTCAATTTTTGATTTTGAGATTACAGAAACAAAAAACGAAAATTGAAAATTGACGGTCAAATTTCAATTTTTGATTTTGAGAAACCAAAAACGAAAAACGAAAATTGAATTGTGCAAGGTTACACGGATCACATACACTTGTAGACTCACAGAATATTGCTATGAACAACTAAATGACGGCAATGTCACTGGCATGGTTGCCTTAGACTTGCGCAAGGCATTTGACACTGTCAACCATGGCATTTTGATTTCCAAACTTAATTTTTATGGGGTTCGTGATACGAGTTGGTTCATAAACTATTTGTCTGGCAGAAGCCAGGTAACTGCTGCCAATAGTTCGCTGTCTAGTCCGCTGCCGATTCAATCCGGTGTTCCGCAGTGTTCCATTTTGGGGCCCCTGCTATCAACGACATCGTGTCCTGTCTAGACCACTGTGAGGCTAAATATGCGGTTGACACAGCCATTTTTAGTGCAAATCCTGATGTCAGTATTATTAAAGAAAAACTACAGCTTGATCTCAACAACATTTATACATGGTTATGCGCCAATAAGTTGATTCTACACATAGAAAAAACAGATACCATAACACAAGGCTATTCTATGGATAACAACTTCTTTATCGCTGTGGAGCAGACGTTTCGTTGGAGATACTTCCAACTTTTTCAAAGCTAATATAGTTGGAAGTATCTCCAACGAAACGTCAGCTCCACAGCAATAAGGAAGTTGTTATCCATAGAATAGCCTTGTGTTATACACGTCGACTTCTAAATGCCTATCAAAGAAACAAATATGTTAATCGGAAGTCGTCAGAAGAAAGGGTTTATTGATAGTGAACTGTGTTTAAAATTATGTGAAAATGATATTGTCCAAGCAGTGCGATAATATTAAGTACTATATAGTTTCCTTTGGTTGAATGGAATGAATTAAAAGGAAATTTCTTTCTCCATGGGGTGTAAGACGTGAGTATAGCTCCGACTGTGAACAGTGTTCACTCGAGCTGAGCGCCTTATGTGTTTTATAAGGAGAGAGAGTCTCTGTTTAACCATTCTCGTCTACGGTACACGTCGATGCTACAACGAACGCTTAATTTAAGCACCCTGGAAATATATGCTGAAATATATGTGAGGTTAGAGTTCCCCGAAATATGTGTGGGGTTAGAGTCCCCCGAAATATGCGTGGGGTTAGAGTCCCCGTGGAGAATGTGTGGGGTTAAGAGTCCCCCGAAATATGTGTGGGGTTAGAGTCCCCCGAAATATGTGTGGGGTTAGAGTCTCCGTGGAGAATGTGTGAGGTTAGAGTCCCCAAAGTGATTGTCAATAAAGCGCTCGTCGTCATGTACCGTACGACACCACCACAAAAAAAGTGTTTGTTGAATTTTGTGTTAGGGGAGGGGTCTTACATGAGGGGTCGGAAAATAGGTGTGGTCATTGATGATAATCTTCAGTTCAATGAACACATCAATCAAATTGTCCGAAAGTTAAATAGAAGTATTGGTGTACTAAAACGTATAGGACCTTGCGTTCCCAAAGAAACGAGATTTACCCTATATAATACGATTGTCTTGCCTCACTTGGACTACATGTACTGTTCTACAATTTATAGTGTTGCAAATAAAAATGATATATCTAGACTCCAACGTAATCAAAATAGAGCAATGAGGATTATATTGGAATGTGGTCCCCGGACACATAGAGTGGATATGTTAAATGAATGTGGATGGTTGAGTGTAAGACAAAGATTCTATCTTAATAGATGTACCCTAGTTTGGAAGACTATTAATGGCAATACGCCAAGTCATCTCAAAACAAGTTTCAAGCATGTCTCTGAAAAACATTCATACAACACAATATCCGCTTCACTAAATCTTTTTCGTGGAAATTGCCATAAGAATTCGTTATCGGCTCTTGGGGTCACCAGCTGGAATAGCGTGCCAGACGAGGTAAAGAGTATAAAAACTTTACAGGCTTAAAAAACCCCACTGTTCTAAGTATATAGTAGGAACGTTTGTCGAACCTTTTTAATGTGATGTGTCCACATACAGTGCAATACACTACTGTGCAATATGTATATCGTGATCATCACGTAATCATTTATGTAACCATTGTGTCTCGCTGTGATATTGTTTTATTTTATTGTTTTAGGTTTTTATTGTTTTTATGTAAATATTGTAAATAATTTGCACGGATGAAAAACAGCATCTGCTGATTCCTTTGCAATAAAACTGAAAGTGAAACTGAAACTGATGTGCTGGTTCGCCATTTTTCTATATTTGGCGCGCTTTTTCCACATAAACTTTTATGCCAACGGTGTCGCCCTCTGTTCGTTAATCGTTTGACTGTCCGTTAATCGTTTGACTGTCTGGTGTTCGTTTGACTGTACGTTAATCGTTCAACTGTCTGATTTTCGTTTGAGTGTACGTTAATCGTTTGACTGTCTGATGTTCGTTTGACTGCACGTTGTTCGTTTGGTAAGCGAACGTTAATCGTCTGTCAAATGAACGTTAATTGTTTGGTAAACGAACGTTAATTGTTTGCCTGAACGTTGTTCGTTTGTCAAATGAACGTTAATCGTTTGACTCAAGCTTATTTGTTTAACTGTTGTATTTTTGGCGGTGTTTGCCTTCCATAGATCGACCCCTAACCCCATGAAAAGTTACTGTTGTGCATTTTCGTACACTTCGCCATCCATAAGATGGCTTGCGAATCGTGTGTCTCCATTATCGGGTCAAGGATAGTCGGGTCATTTGAAAATTACTGTAGACAATGTTTCTGATCGGCTTCATTTCAGTTAGCGAAAATTGTTTCTTTGAAATTGAGAGAATCATTTTAAAAATTGAATTTATTCAGATTTAATCGTTCGTCGGTGAATGAAAAACGGCATATCAGGATATTGGTTCATCATATTCGGAATACCGGTATTATTAACGATGGGTACGGTACCGTTCATTGATACTTTGAGATCTCTGAAAGAATCGTTGAACTATTGTGATGACTAAGTTTTGTTTTACCATCGGCAATATTGGTGAACACGGTACCGTATTTTGCGGGGTAGAATTTAATTCATTGTGCTTTACGGGAATGTAAACTGTGTGTCTATATTTCGTGAGGAATTCTTGATTTACTGTGTTGGAACGATGTGACACATTACCGCGAATATTTTCTCAAAAGGACCAACTGAATTAGCGTGGTTGCAGATCTTAATAAGTTTTCAAAGTATTTCGGAACTCCTGCCAATGGAATGGATACCGTATAGACTGCTCGTGAAAGTGTACTTTGTGTTTGGGAGAATGCACCGGTATAACAAACTCTAAAGTACGCCGTGAATTTATACTTATTTCATATTTGCGGAACTTTATCGAAACTCAATGACACTGTAAAACACGTTCATGTGTTATCTGACACTGTTTCGACGGCATGAAACGTAAGTACGGGACCGTACAACCCAATAATTAATTTCAATATATATACGGGTGTCGGAGCAGTTATCGGACAGGTCAGTTATCGGACACGCATCTCGAGCGCACGTGTTGTGCTCGTGACGACAAGGCAATCATATGTCAGAACAAAGGGGAGATCATTTCTAATTGTTATGCAAAATATAGAATTATAGGTAGTCACGAAAGTCGAAAAATTTAAATCTAACATTTTTGTTTTCATCAAAATTCGAAATTTCTCGTGTTGTGGCGGGGTGCGAAATTCGATCTACCACCTTGTCTTCCCGATCTCGCTCTCAAGTAAATACGTATAGAAATTGAACAATGATCATATCATCTTAAACGACAGAACTCCAACTGACGATTGTCATGCACAAAACTTGAAAATACATTGTACTTCAACGTCAAATTCTTGTTCACGATGGGTGTCCGATAACTGGTACTGTCCACGGCGGGAACTGAGCTGAAAAGTCGAGTTAAAAAAAAACTCTCGCGCGTGCAGAAGGGAGTGACGTCATGGGCGGAATTCATAACGGAAGATAACCGACGAGCTCAGCAATCATCGTGTCAGTTTTCATGTCATTTCAAGAAGTACCTTTTTATATATTCCAAATAAACCTTCAATTTGGAGGTGATAACACGATAATAGGTCGGACACCGGTAGCATCAGAATGATTTAAGCCAGGAGACTTAAATCAGACGTTATCATCGTCAACATCAGAAAAATATTGTTCCTATATTTGTTTTTTTTGGTCTGAATTGGACAGAAACAACTTTTATGTATTTATGCAGACTTTTTTAAAAAGTATTTCGGATATTTTAGGAAAAAAAAAACATGGATTAGGAGATACATATATATACAGAAATATATTCCAACATAAAGTTCAACTAAATATATATAAACGCGGTCATCGATATGTAACTTTGTCTTTATTGTCGGATAGTGGAGCTCAGACGGCAGGTCTTCTTCTCTATCTGTTAGTAGTATACAAAGGCTAAATTGAACAATATTGACCTCAGAAATTTGCATATGACCTCTGTGACGTCACAGCGACAGCCAATCAGAAGCGAGTATTCTGTCACAGGGATCATTGTGGGAGGTGGTGGTGGTGGTGGGTTTAAAATGGCGGCTTGTGGGTGGTGGTGGTGGTGGTGGTGGGTTTAAAATGGCGGCTTGTGGGTGGTGGTGGTGGGTTTAAAATGGCGGCCTGTGGGAGGTGGTGGTGGGTTTAAAATGGCGGCTTGTCGGTGGTGGTGGTGGGTTTAAAATGGCGGTTTGTAGGTGGTGGTGGTGGGTTTAAAATGGCGGCCTGTGGGTGGTGGTGGTGGGTTTAAAATGGCGGCCTGTGGGTGGTGGTGGTGGGTTTAAAATGGCGGCCTGTGGGTGGTGGTGGTGGGTTTAAAATGGCGGATTGTAGAAAAACGTATAAAAGGAGGCGATTTTTAGGGGGGGGTGTATTCATTGCACTACCTGCCTGACTGACCTGACCAGCCTGCCTGCCTGCCTGCCTGCCTGCTTGCCTGCCTGCCTGCCTGCCTGCCTGCCTACCTGCCTGCCTGCCTCACCTCTAGCCAGCCAGCCAGCCTGCTTGCCTGCTTGCCTGCTTGTATGAGCTGTGGAGAACCTTTTACTTTTTTTCATTTTACCAGTGCAAATTCACCAGACTATTACACCGTAGCAGTTACTCACCAGCCTGAGCCCACAGTCATGGAGTCATACTTTTTAGTGAAGCTTCGAAAGTACCGTGTTCGCCTCATTGATGAGATGCAGCATGTGGCCGAATTATGTGATTTGCTTATGGAGGAAAACATACTTCTGAAACAGCGTGTCGAAGAAATCATGGCTGAGAAAACCACTTCAGCACAAAACAGAGCCCTCATCGACGGTGTACTGCGCTCTACCCCCTATGCATTTCTAGCCTTCGTGGCGGGGTTGAAGAAGACGGGAAATGAAGAACTAGCAGATCTACTTGAAACCCACGTTATACAAGATGATGATATCTTAGCCATGGATACCACCGAAGAGCGTACAGCTAGCAAACGTACGCACCCAGCGTCTGGTGTACCTGCCAAACGCGGTGCACGACCCAAACGGCCCCGACTAACACCTTTAGAAATACCTGAGCCAGTGCTTCAGCCAGTGCCCCAGCAAGTGCCTGAGCCCGTGAAAGAAGAAGAGGTGCAACTTCCTATGTCTGTGCAGGAGATCAATAACATTATCCAGCAGGCCTACCAGGCAGCCCACACGAACATTTGGGAGCTCTCAGCCTATTTAACTGTGAGTGTCAAAGACGAAGAAGTGCATTTTAACGCACCGGCCTTTAACGACAGACCAGCTAGGCATATTGCCTTGACCTTCGACACCTGGCTAAAACTACAGACCCTTGATTACGCCATCGATGCGGTCATTCGCGACCAGGGGAGTGACGAAGCGAAATTTTATGTGGGTGACGACATCTTTGTCAGCTGTGCCTATTTCAACGACCAGCTCCTGGTGCATATCCGCAAATGGAAAATGAGGTTAGATACGCAAGAGCGTGTTCCTTGTCCTCAGGGTGTCACCTTGAAAATAACGGCGTGGCGGAAGTTGCAGAGTCTCACAGCTACAATTCATGAAGCCCTGTCTGACCAGGTGACTCAGTATATTTGTAAGAAGTACATCGACACATTCCTGGATCATGTCAGACCTCGCATTCGACACTTGCGTATCGAAGCATGTGCAGGCTGTGGGAACAACAGCCCGATAAACATGCATACGTGTGTGGACAATAGTGTACCCTCATACGCGCTCAATCACTGAGGCACTACAGGGCGTGACCGAGGAGCAAATTGCCCTGGCAGTGGAAGCTGCCTGCGCTCCCAGAATTCCACGTGAACAGATTGCTACCTACATCTACGTGCACCAGGGGCGGAAAGACGATGATGAGTTCAAACAAGTCTTGTTGCATAACTATTGAACAAGTCTGGTGTTGAAAAACATTTACCGTATTCCTACACGTTCATTGAAGCGGCTTGATAGCGTATAATTGTATTAAAAATTCAATACTCAGAGTTTTACTGTTAATTGTATTAAAATTCAATACTCAGAGTTGAAGACGTTCATTCTATTGTCTTGTTGTATAAATATTGAACATTTTCAAGTCTTATTGCATTGGAACATTTAGACATTATCATCTGCCAGTCTTGCTCAAGCTGAAAATACGGCTTCTCTCCTCACGTATTCCTACACTATGTTCATTTTATGTTCATTCTATGTGCATTGAAGCGCCTTCATAGCGTATAATTGTATTAAAATTCAATACCCAGAGTCTGGTGAACACGTTCATTCTATTTGTGTTAATAAAAATAGTAGAAAATTCAAAAAAATGGCTGTTAGTGTTCATTCTTTTTGCAAAGATAATTGTATTAAAAAAATTCAACATTAAGAGTCTATTGTGGTGAAGACCTTGGGGTTTTTTTTTCATAGGGGTGATGGGAGCTGGTTTTTTTTTTTTTGTGCTTTGAGTTTAGAAGTTTCCTCTTTCGGAAAGATGGGTTGGCCCTGAAAAGGGCCTTTGAAAAAGTGTTACGACACTTGTTTTAGGAGCGGTAGATTCTCTTTATCCCGGCCACCTGCTTCCTACAGACGGGACACTTGATTTTTAAATGCTGTTCGTCCGTTTCAGCGCAGTGGCACATGTCCCCTATACATGTTAGCGTCATCCAGCATTCTTCACATAGGCATAAATGCCCGCACGGAAATAGGGCGTACAGGCTTTCCTCGTCTGTACACACGCTGCAGCTTGATTTACTTTCTTCCTTATGTAGGTCTTGTTCTTGTTTTGAAATCACAGCGTCCATTTGATCCATGTCTTGTCTCATGTGATTAATCTGCTCGTTGAGGCGGGTTACCTCGGCCCAAGAGCATGGTGGTGGTGTTGTTGTTGTTGTTGTTGTTGTTGTTTCGGTAGCCGGCGTTGTTATAATTGGCGTTTGGGTAGCCGTTGTATTTGC
The DNA here is from genome assembly GCA_036873755.1 of Hanleya hanleyi. Taxonomy (NCBI): domain Eukaryota; kingdom Metazoa; phylum Mollusca; class Polyplacophora; order Lepidopleurida; family Hanleyidae; genus Hanleya; species Hanleya hanleyi. Next base: position 12,482 of record JAVTVY010035971.1, read on the forward strand.
TGGAGGTCTGTTACTGTTTAACCAGGGGAGTTCTTCATCAGTTACATCCTCATCTTCTTCCATTGCCACCCTCCTGATCTCTTCGTCTTGTTCTTGACTTCGCTGTCTCATCAACCTCGCATCTTCTTCCATTGCCTCCCTCCTGAGCTCTTCGAGTTGTTCTTCACTTCGCCGTATCATCGTTTCGTCGGCAATAACCTGCTGAAAGCTTGTAATTATTGTCACTCCATCGTTATGTTCTTCACTCGTAATCACCTCTCTGTGTTCTCTAGGATCGGTGAATAGCCTTCGTCTTGTACCCATGATTGTAGTTGTGAATAAATGACAACATACTACGCGTTATTTATAGTCTAGGCGTTCTGTGGGTGGTGGTGATAGTGGTGGGTTTAAAATGGCGGCTTGTGGGTGGTGGTGGTGGTGGTGGTGGTGGGTTTAAAATGGCGGCCTGTGGGTGGTGGTGGTGGTGGTGGGTTCAAAATGGCGGCCTGTGAAAGTGCGTCCAAGATGGCGGTATCTGCTAAAAAATTTTGTGTTTTATTTTCCCAACTTTAAAACCGGTCTCATTTTTTGCAATAAATGTGAGTTCACTGCAGCATGTTTATCGAAAAGAAAAAACTAGGAAATTTTATCCTTGGGCTACGGTAACACACCTCCATTTGACACCCATAGCTGTACTCACATTTTGCCTGCACACTGTATAGTGCTGTGTTACCGTAGCCGGTGTGATACGATAAAATTTCCTAGTTTTCTTTCGATAAACCAGCTACAATTTTCAGGGTGACATTATAAGGCTGTGAGGAACATACTTGACGTATTTTTTACCCATGAAAAACCGATTTATTTCCAGTGTACCGGGTTTTCCACACTACCTAACCATAACGTTACGGGTTTAAAAATCGATAAAATCATTAAAAATAGTGGCTTAGTCTACCGCTACCCTTCTAAATTTTTAAATGCTACACGATCAGTTGCCCCAGTTCAACTTGAAATAAAATTTATACGTGCACTCGCATTTATTGCAAAATCACACCGGTTTAAAATTGGAAAAGAAACACAAAAATATTTCTCCAGCGTAAGTGAGCACAAAAATATAAAAATTACGCTCACGTCCGCGCGTTACACTATAAATAGCGCGCAGTATTTACTGATTCATTCACAATTATGCCAGTCTGTATTAGACGTGGAGAAGCTTTTCATTTTACCAGTGCAAATTCACCAGCCTATTACACCGTATTTGACGAGCCTGAGTCCACAGTCATGGAGTCATCCCTGGCTGAAATCATGGATATTGACATACCAGACTTCATGACAAATGATGATGATGAAATACAACTGCTCGGCAACATCATTGATATGGTACATGATGAGCCATGGCTGGATGCTATAATGGAAGACTTATTTAAAGATGAACACCAACCACAGGGCGGCCATAATCAAGACCCCCCAGGAGCGACACCGGATCTTAGTGACCCCCCAGGAGCGACACCGGATCTTAGTGACCCCCCAGGAGCGACACCGGATCTTAGTGACCCCCCAGCAGCGACACCGGATCTTAGTGACCCCCCAGGAGCCACACCGGATCTTAGTCACCCCCCAGGAGCGACACCGGATCTTACGACACTCGAATACCAACGTTTTGACGTAATGGACCGAGTGCTAGAAGATATCTTGAAACAACAACAAAGCCTCCAAGCTCAAGGAGAAGAAGAAGAAGAAGAAGGAGAAGAAACGGAAGAAGAAGGAGAAGAAACAGAAGAAGAAGGAGAAGAAACAGAAGAAGAAGAAGAAGGAGAAGAAACAGAAGGAGAAGAAGGAGAAGAAGAAGAAGGAGAAGGAAAAGAGGAGAAGAGGAAAGACTCAAGAAAACACAGAAAAAGACAGTACCCGAAAAAGAAAGAGTCAAGAAAAAACAGAAAAGACTCAAGAAAAAACAGAAAAGACTCAAGAAAAAACAGAAAAGACTCAAGAAAAAAGAGAATAAGAGAGAACACAAGAAAAATAAGCGAAAAAGAAAACGAAGACGTCATCCACTACGCTACCGCAATAGAAAGAACACTGGCATCCAACACAGAATGCCAAGCAGCACCCTATTTACGCTGCGTGGAATGCTGTAATCACTTCGCCAAATACGCCATTTTCCCCTGTGGGCATCAAGCCTTGTGTATAGCTTGTATACACCGACATGCCCGATTACCAGAGTGTCCGGACGATTACAACCCCCTAGTGTGTGAATTCATAGCCTTGGTATGCCCGGTGTGTACTGTGAGAAGACAATGCCACCTGTCCCCAACGATGTAATCGCTTGCATCTTCCAAAGGCCCTTTTTAGGGCCAACCCATCTTTCCGAAAGAGGAAACTTGTAAACTCAAAAGCACAAAAAAAAAAAAATAACACCAACTCCCGCACACATACCTAGGTAACAATAGGTAAATAACACATCAATTTCCAGGTTAAAAGTCCATTCCACTCTTTATAATATTACCCCAATGCATTCTGGGTCACGACAGAATGCCTTCATTTTACACCAAATTCACCGTCTAAATTTTGCCATGTTAAAATGTAAAAAAAAACCTAGTCCGTAGCCGTACACGTTATAGGTGCGCACCTCTCTCTATCCGTACCCGTATCAGTGTTTTTGTTTATGTTGGGAGTTACTTCCCCTTGATCACTGTACGTTTACTTTGATCGTAATAAAATTCGTATCGTATCGTAATGGGAGTTACTTCCCCTTGATCACTGTACGTTTACTTTGATCGTAATAAAATTCGTATCGTATCGTATCGTATCGTATCGTACCCGTTCTAGTTTTTTTATTCCACCCTCACCCTTCGTGAAAGTCCGTTATGATTCGGGCTGTAATGTTATCTGCAATCATTCCGCTCATTTTGCACCAAATTTTTGCATGGGTTAGCCCTAAAACACTGAGAAAAAAAAAAAAAAAAAAACCCTGTGTGTTTGGAAGTAAGGGGTTGGCCCTGAAAAGGACCGTTAATGGGGTAGGGATTGTTTTTTGGTGTTGCAGTTTGCTAATACTATAGAATAAAGAGGGCATGATGTAGGACCTGTGATTTGAATTTGTGCCAAGTTAGAAGTTCTCTTTCGACAACAATGGGTTGGCCCTGAAAAGGGCCGTTGGAGTCAATTTGTTGACCCTGTTTTCTTCAGGGGGAGTTTTCCTGTCTACTCCATCTCACTGACGGAGAAATATCCGTATGGCTGCATGGTGTATCTGTGTTGTTGTTGTTGGCCGTCTTCAATGTCCGCAGATATGGGAAGGTCTTCCAGGAAGCGGGCGGGTGGTATGGTTCCTAATTGCACATATTCTGGCTCGACTTGGGGCTGTTGTTGTTGTTGTTGTTGTTGGTGTTGTCGTGGTGGTGGTGGAGGGGGAGGGTGCATCTCCTCCATGGTATTTTGCAGGTGCACCAGCCACGCCTCGTCCCCCACTGTTCTGGCCGTTCTGATCAGGGTCGTCAGATTCTGTGCTGCTGCCCGGTTGACGTTGTTGTTATCGTTTTCCACGTACCGGCACCAGCCTTGAATTTCTGCGTACCAAAAATCTTTGATGGCTTTTATCATGGCTCGTCTTTGCCTCCGGGCGATCTCCTGTTGAATCTGGACCATTCGCCCCGAAGCCTTGGTGGTCGACATCTTTGCCACAGTGCGGTTCATCTTCTTTCTTGAATATAGCTATACGTGTTTGCAGGTCGGTGAAAAGTTTTGGAATGCCCCGCACCACGCTCCTCCTGGCTTTATACTCACATACAGGTCATTTTCATTGGCTGTTTCAACCTCGGTGATACTGGCTTCATTGGTTCTTTTTAGGGCTAGCGGATTGGCTCTTTTTATAGCCATCTCATTGGCTCTTTTTATAGACATCTCATTGGCCCATAGTGGGGGTCCCCACCCTTCCTGGGTTACGCCAGAATCCCGTCATTTTGCACGAAATTCGTCTAGTGGAAAATTTCCATGTTAAATGATTGCGTGTATTAATAACATGAGAGTCGATGTACACGTGGCTGATGGATGTCTATGCCCACGTGCGACCACCCTTCCTGGGTTAACTCTCAATCCGCTGATTTTGCACCAAATTTGTCAATTCGTACGTTAAATGATTGCGTGTATTGAGATAACATTGGGGGTTGGCCCTGAAAAGGGCCAACACCACTGGCACCATTCCTGGGTGACGTCACAATCTCTTCATTTTACACGAAAATTCGCACTAGCAAATTCCTATGTTAAATGATTGCGGCTATTTATAAACATGAGAATGGATGCTCATTGGTGTCTACACCGAGGTCCGCGCGACCACCCTTCCTGGGTTAATTACAATCCGCTGATTTTGCACCAAATTCACAATTCCTACGTTAAATGATTGCGTGTATTGAGATAACATTGGGGGTTGGCCCTGAAAAGGGCCAACACCACTGGCGCCAGTTATGCATTCTGGGTGTCGTCAGAATCCCTTCATTTTACACGAAATTCACCTAGTGCAAATTCCTATGTTAAATGATTGCGGCTATTTATAAACATGAGAATGGATGCTGATT